>PITA01004195.1:65669-127149 GCA_004023965.1 Spilogale gracilis
TTTTTTAAGATTTTATTTATTTATTTGACAGAGAGAGTGATCACAAGTAGTCAGAGAGGCAGGCAGAGAGTGAGGAGGAAGCAGGCTCCCTACTGAGCAGAGAGCCTCACAGGAGCCTCAATCCCAGGACCCTGAGATCATGACCTGAGCTGAAGGCAGAGGCTTTAACCCACCAAGCCGCCCAGGCAACCGGTATTTCCATTTAATAGATAATGTACCTAAGCACTCAGACTCAAATCATGAACTTCTTTATTCAAGGACTTCCTACGGCGCAGGTTCTACAACCGCACCAAAAACCTCTGTATGGTATGATGCCAATCTTACTTTTATCTTTTGTGTTCTCTTTTCACATAGCCGTCCATTTACTCCCCTTAAATATACAGATGTCCCTAACTCAGTCAAACCCATTTTGCAACCTCCCATTCTAGTCTCTACTTTTTCACACTCGCAACAAGTACCATGCCACATATTTCAAAGGAGTCTAAGACCTTAAACTAATCTGCAAACTTCTGTTCATATTCAAGTTCATTGCCTTCTTATCAACAGTAATGGGATTTTTCTGCACCTTGTATCAGCTACTTCAGTCAATCTAAGTGTGTCTCAGCATCTCCTAGTATGGTATAATCACAGCTCAATATTTAAACACAGATACTCTGGAGACCAGAAATAGTCCATTCACCTTAGGACTATCTATAAAAGGGGTCCTTGGCACCTCAATCAGGATTAATTACCTGATGCTTGATCTCAGCTCAGGTCTTGATCTCAGGGTCATGAGTGTAAACCCCATACTTGGCTACATGCTAGGTGTGGAGCCTACTTCAAAAATAAAAAACAAAGTTGTTTTATAAAGAAAATATTTTGGTAGGGTTCAGATATGAACTTGACTGAGTAAGAATTCTTTCCCCTTTGGTTTTTCTTTTGATCTTTTAAAAAGTTAAAATTGACCTAGGAAACCATGCATTAGATTTAATAACGAATACTACTTTTAAGATACCTTGAAATGTCCTCTACTGGATCTAGTATTTTCATAAGAACTATAAGAAATTATTTATAAAAACTCCATAACCTTCTGATAGTATAATGTCTTAAGTGTTCCTCATGAGTACTTGCTTACTGAATTACTCTTAATTACTAAAGTAGAAGAAATAAAAGCTAAAATTAAATTTATAACTTAATTTTCTTGAGCAGTCTGACTACCACCAACATTTTGCCAACATTTCTAAAGTTGGATACTGTAATTTTACAATAGTAGGTGGTGAGAATTCCCAGTGTTCCCATTTTCGTGAAGGGCATTTTACCATTATGCATCTTCAATGCTGTTTTAGATTGAGCATGATTTTCTACCATTATAGCTTTTTAAACTATGATTCTGTTCGTAATACTTTACCCATCCTAGTTTATTTTGTTACTTGATGCTCTGTTATCCCAGAATGCACAGTGAAGCATATTTAATGACTTGTTGTAATAAATAATAATAATAGTAACATGGTAATAGCTACACGATAGCATTTTCTTGAGGACTGACACGTCCCAGGTATACTGTTAAGCACTTGATATGGATTCTGAAAGTAATCTTACAAATACCATCTGAAATATGTGCTATTTTTCTTTTTTTAAGTAGGCTCCATGACCAGTGTAGGGCTTGAACTCATGACCCTGAGATCAAGAGTTGCATTCTTGGGGCACTTGGGTGGCTCAGTGGTTAAGTCTCTGCCTTCAGCTCAGTCATGATCCCAGAGTCCTGGGATCGAGCCCCGCATCAGGCTGCCTGCTCGGCGGGAAACCTGCTTCTCCCTCTCTCACTCCACTGCTTATGTTCCTCTCTGGCTGTGTTTCTCTCTATCAAATAAATAAAATCTTAAAAAAAAAAAAAGTTGCATTCGCTACTGACTGAGCTAGTCAGGTACCCCGTGAAATATGTACTATTATCCTCATTTTAGGGATAAGGATAACCAAGGCTTAAAGATTAAATTACTCTCAGTCTGAGCAGTCAAATAGGATATCCTAGAGTTTACAGAATCTGATTCCAGAGTCCATGATCTTGGTCATGATATTACAATAAATTTTCAAATGTATCAGCATTGCTATTCAAAGATTCACCACAAATTATTAACAATGTGTGTCAATAACACAGATGTAACCACACCTCCCAACCAATCTTTGTACAGTGACATCTTATTGCAGACCACTCCTTTTCTACTATAAAAAATATACTACCTAACACATGCTCTGCTATCCCAGGTTTCTGAGTGTTGAGTGTTAAATGAACTGGAGAGCAGAACGTTTGGAACATGAAGTTGTTTGTTTGTCCAATATCAAAAGAGTAAGACTACAATATCTTCAGTGATAGAGCAAAGCACTTAACAAAGGTCACCTGCCATCTATGACTTTCCTAAGCCCTGCTCTCTTCTAAACCTCAATCTTAGAAACGCAACAGTGTGTAAACCCAGTTCTTTTCTCCTTACCATCTATATGACTCCTCAGCCTTTTTGTTTTCAGAACAACATGGGCAACATGGGTAAGTGCCCTGAGGTCAAGGATCAAGTTTAATTTTGCTGTTGTTGTTTGAGATTTACCACAGAGCAATGAATCTAAATATATATAATCTTGATTTATTGATTAATTGAAAGATGGGTTACAGAATCTTGTAATACTACTACTAATAATGATACTTAGACAAGTGTCCCTGGGTGGCTCAATTGGTTGAGTGTCTACCTTCCACTCGGGTCATGATCCTAGGGGCCTTGGATCGACCCCTGCCTTGAGCGCCCTGCTCAGCAGAGGGTCTGCTTCTCCCTTTCTCTCTCTCTCTCTGCCTCTCCCCCTGCTTGTGCTCATGCTCTGTCTCTCAAATAAATAATAAAATCTTTACAAAATAAGGATACTTAGACTGATAATAAAAACATGGAGTGAGTAATTAATTACATTTCTACAGTAAATAAATGCCAGTGAAACACAACAGCCAACCATCCTCAGATGCGCCTCATTTTCATCAGAAAGAATAATTCTTTCTAATAATTTCCCCTTTTAAATATTTTCAAGCATACATTTGAAGAGAGGTGTCCATCTACCCCAGAGTTTCTCAATCCTGACTTTGCATTAGAGTCGTTTGGGGAAGCACTAACACATGCCAATACCTGCACATTTGAGGGATCAAAGCAGATTCTCTGGGGCTGAAACTCCAGCACTGGTAAGTTTTACAAGCTCCCCAAGTGATTCTCAGGTGCCGGCTGGCTTGGGAAACTGTGCTAACTATATACATGTGAAAAGATTGTTGGATTGAGCCATAAAGGAAAAGAGTTTTTGTTTGATAATTGTGTAGAATTGAAAGTAGCAAGTGTTTATTCTGCACCCCCCCACCTTCTTTTACCTAAGGCTATTGATATGCTTAACATCATGGGTATGAAAGAGTGCTAGGAGGTATTTTTAAAATTATCCTCAAGACTACTTTGTTTCACTTGACATTTTGTTCCTTACTTATATGACCTCTGCCCACAGAAGCTGAATTAGAAAACAGTTGTACTGTTTAGAAGTTAAGAAAAGCTGTTTAGAAAACTGCAAAGCATTTTCCCCTGCAAAACCCTTTATTACCACCTAACCAAGAGCCATAGATTTGGTGATGGGAGAGAGAGAGTAGGTTAATCAGTCTATAGGATCATCTATTTTTTTATCCTTTCTCTAGGGGCTATCAGCAAGGGCATCTACGTGGGAGACTTATTTTTGTAATGTGAACAACTGTTCTTTAGGAATGAAATTCTGTTCTGCTGACAAAAGATGTGAGAAAGCTCAGGGTGCCCCCTTGAACTGTCTGACACTTTGCACAAAAGGTAAATCTGCTAAAAATATTTTTTTTTAATACTTGAAATTCTCTCCCAACATTTTCTAAAGTGCTGAAGAATGAGAAATCAACTTCTGGAAAAAGGCAGAAAGAACAGAAAGGCTAACAAGTCTCACAAGAAAGCAATTTCCCGAGAGGTTAAAAAAAAAAAAAAAAAAAAAAAAAGGGTAGTTTTCTAAAATTGAAGAACATTATTCCTTCAAAGAAAATGTCTCAAAGTGTCCTTTAAAAATATCAGTCCCTGGTAAAATCAAATTGTGTCATTTTTATTGAAGTAACCATAGATTTGTCAATTTTGTAATTGGCTTGGTTGGGTCATCCAATTTGACATCTGTGGGGATTTCACCAGCAGACATTCTTATCAATTTTTTAATAAATTCCACAGATTGAGAATGGTAAATAATAAATGATATAGAGCTCACAAAGTCAATATTTTATTTAACATAGACTTAGGGAAACTAACACTATACATACACATATTTCTATGGTTTGAAAGAAATAAGGATTTTTCTCATAAAAACTGAAAGGAATAAAAACAAGATCAAGGTATTAAAAGTCATGAGACTATAACAAATCACAGACTTCCAAAGGTTAAAACAGGAGTCCAGTTAATCAGTTTATTCCTCTAATCAAGGAAACACCTGAATGCCAAAATCAAATCCCCTAATTTCTTGTTACAGTTGTAACATACCAAAAACAATATTAATATTTAACCAACATAGCTTTTCCAAAATGGGTATTCAAGTGACAAAAGATCTTAAATGATTAAGGAAAAACTCATTCACAAAGAAGAGAAAATAATAATAATTGTTGAATTTGCAGATATGTGTTTGGAGGAACTCTTCTGAGAAGATCATAGTTACAGCAATTTAAAAATGCTAAATAACTTTAATCCATTTTCACTAAAACTTGGTTTTACTTATGTTTAAAAGTTTAACATAGTCCAAGCTTAGTGACCAAATGAATTTATAAAATGGGAATTTTTCATGCAAAATGTGGTTTTTACTACCTGATTTTACTGGAGAAACAGAATTGGCATAAATTAAAATTACATATTTGAATATTATGATTAATACCTCAAACAACTAGCAAACTTTAAACTTTAAACTTTATTTATTTATTTATTTTTAAAGATTTTATTTATTTGACAGAGAGAAACACAGCCAGAGAGGAAAAACAAGCAGGGGAAGTGAGAGAGGGAGAAGCAGGCTTCCCACCGAGCCTAAGGTGGGACTCGATTCCGGGTCTCCGGGATCATGACCTGAGCCAAAGGCAGTTGCTTAACCAACTGAGCCACCCAGGTGCCCCTAAACTTTAAACTTCAAACCAAAACTTTAAAAACCTCAAGTAAGCAAGAACCAAATGTTCACAGAATGACAGAGAAATTTTAAGTACCACCGTAGACTAGTGATAAAGGACTTTTTTCAGTAAAACGTATTTAGTGCCTTCCACATCATATAAATATAGCTACCTGTAGCTTTTGAATATAGCTGAATCTGTCCAGAGTTTATGGCAAGAGACTAAAGATGAATTAGTGCCCCAAATTTGGATGAGTGGAATACAGTAAGAGAAAAAATATAACTGGAAATATATATAGAGAGAGAGATGAATGAAGCTACCAAGCAATTTGAAAAATATAACTGGAGATAGATAGATGATAGATGATAGATAGATAGATAGATAGATAGATAGATAGATAGATAGATAGATAGATGATAGATAGATAGATGAATGAAGCTACCAAGCAATTTGAAAATAAAACCTGTCAGTGACAGATATACCTACATCGTCCAGCAGTATTTTCCGCATTTATTGACTCAATAACAAGGTACAATTTAGGGTCAAAAGCATCATGCAAAACAAAAACTAAGTCAGACCAATGTGCACTGAGGTTTATTTTTGTTTGTTTTGTTTGCTTTGTTTCTTTTAAGATTTTATTTACTTATTTGAAAGAGAGCAAAAGTATGGGGTGCCTGTGTAGCTCAGAGGGTTAAGCCTCTGTCTTCAGCTCAGGTCATGATATCAGAGTCCTGGAATCCAGCCCCACATCAGACTCTCTGCTCAGCAAGGAGCCTGCTTCCTCCTCTCTCTCTCTGCCTTCCTCTCTGCCTACCTGTGATCTCTCTTTCTCTCTCTGTCAAATAAATTAAAAAAAAAAATTTTTTTTTAAAATGAAAGAGAGCAAAAGCAAAAGAGATCACAGAGGGAAAGGAAAAAGCAGACTCACAACCTAGTGGATAGCCCCGGTGAGGGGCTTGATCCCAGGACCCTGGGATCATAACCTGAGCTGAGCTGAAAGCAGAGACTTAACCACTTAATTGACTGAGCCACTGAGGAGCCCCAGGGCACTGAGTTTTAATTACAATACAGAAATGAAGGAGTTTGTTGTCAGTTAAACAAGATCAGCTTGATCCTCAGTTTTAAATCCTGTAGGGGTTTTCCATCCCACTTAAAATCCAAAAGCCAGTCCCTGGCTAACCTGGAGAGTCCTGCCTGCTTCTCTGGCATTATATACTTGCTTTTCTCTTTCCTTCTCTGTGCTTCTTACCCCTTGTCTCAGAAGCAACACTGTAAATCTTATTGTGGGGTTCTGAGAGTCCCTGTTTCTTATGCCTGTATTACCTTCTCATCTCAGACACCAGGTCCCAAGAGAGCCTTCCTGAATCAGAACTCCTCCTCTCTCACTATCATTCAACACTCATTTCTTCATAGCACTTACCTCCCTCTAAAAATCTTACTTATTTGTTGACACACTCATTTCTACTATTTTTCTTTAGAATATAAGCTGAATAATTCCAAGATTTGACCTGTTCTACCTTGTTCATCATGTATAACATGACTTGGACTAGCATTGGTGTCTAATTGATACTTACTGACTTCATACATTGTTACATTTCGTATGTTTATGATATATAGCATTAATGTGCCCAGTCTTGGTTCTAAACCCTTTATAAATACTAACCAATATAACAACTTTTTCAGGTAGATATTGGTACTATTTTTATTTTACAGATTAAAAAAATAGGAGTATAAGGAGGTTAAATTACTTGTCAAAAGTCCAAAAGCTAGTAAGAGGCAAAAAGGGTTTAGAACCGACAGTCATGTTTCAGGGTCTGTGCTATTAGCACAACGTTTGCTGACTTTATTGTAAGTTATTGAGACAATGTTAGGAATAGAGACGATGTACAAGGTTTGAGACAGAACCACACAATTCAGTCCATTGTATAAAGAGTGGCTGGTTTTCAGGAAGTTCCACAAGGTTGTGAGAACTTGAATTTTGTGACTTCACTTTGCACAGTATTCTTTGCATTTCATCTTCAACTTCTAGATTAATTTCTGCATGTTTTATATGCCCTGTTTCCTTGACCAAGTTTCTGAGTTAATGTTTTATTCAGGGAAGGAAAAAAAAAAACCCTCAAATTAGCATTTCCTAATTTATGCTTGTTTGACAGTAGTATTCCATGATATTTTGATGGGTGTTCCCTTTAAAAACTGTTTCTGTGGTGAGAAAATGTATGACCAAGGAGAAGTAAATGGTTAAAAATAAGAAGAATATTTTGTAACTGCATATAAGGAAAAAATGTAATATGTGTAAATTGGCCCCAAATTATGAAGCCATATGATGTTTACAAAATGTTATTCTCATATATTTCTAGGGTCTTTTATATTTATTAAAATGCTTGAGGCTAAATTGAATTTTGAGTACTAAATGAGGCAACAAGTGACTAATTCTCTGAATTTTTGAAGAATTGAGGATTGCATTTAAATAACATTGTGAAAGCATTTCATTCACATGTTATTATAGCACTTTTTCTTCCTTTACCCAAATAGCCAATGAGGATTTGACGTTTTCCTAAACCAAGTTTCTGCCTCTCCATTAAAAAAAAATATGAATTCCTTTAATGTCATTTTCTTTGTGGTCCTATTTTGCCAGAGCTCCTAAAGAAATTCAGCTGAACCTAAGATCTAAACCCTGTCAACCCTACAGCCTGCAGAACCGACATCTCATATAAGAAAGATTTATGTGGTCTATCACCAAAATTTAGCTTTTCAACACAGTTATTAATCAGCCTGTTGTGATCCTAATATTTCTGAATGACACAATTTTCTGTAAACCAAGAAACCTTCACTAAATTAGGAATGGGGGAAGGGAGTAGAGAGGGTAGATAAGATATTAAACATGGCCAGAAAATGAATTATTCCTGGAAGAACTAGGCAAATCTAAATGCTTGAAGTTTTAAACATAATCAGGGTCTAAAGATGTGTGTGTATGGTGGTGCATAGTGTTCTTCCTCTCCTCCTCTGCCTCCTGCTCCTCATCTCCCCATTTCTCCTTCTTCATCTTCACTATTCCTTTTGCCAAACATCTTGTCTCATCTGTCTGATTTTCTGTACGAACTGGTATGTTGATATTTGTTTTAATACCATCTTCCACTTATTATTTAAATGCTCTTTTCCTAAGGGGGTGTGAGACATAATTATTTGCATTCAGAATGTGAACCAAAATAGAAACTGGAATTGCCTGTTTACAAAATTTAAACTTTGGATGAAGAAAATGGATTGTGAGCAAATGTCAAGTATGTATCATCACTGTAGTTGTGTTTTAAGGAGAGAGATAGTTTTAAGCAAACATTCAGAGCATTTTTGCCCAATTAAAATTCCTCCATTGTTTTTATATTTGTATGCCTCAGGATAGATTATTTTTATTTTTGTTTTCCTTTTTGTGTCCTCCTGTAGTGAGCCCAGTGTAATTTTCTTTGACAGTCTTTATGTTTTCTTCTTATTCCCATTAGTGTTCTGTTTGTTATTTTTTCCCCCCCTTGGTATCACTGTCTCCTTTCTCTTTTAAACTTTATGGCATCTCTGTCTGTTGAGATAATTGGGCCACAATCATCATCTGTGTCACAATCATCATTTGATGGGTATTTCTGCATATATATTTAGATGTTAGAAATGCTTAGGATTGAGACAGAATGAACCAGCCATATCTACTGTAGAATCTGTATTTGTTTTGTTTTTTTTTTATTTAGTGGTGGAAGAAGAATGGTTTGGCTTAATTAAATGAAAGGGTAAGTGACACAGTGTCATATAATCTGTATTAAATAAACTCTTCCATTTAAATGACACAGGGAGAAGAATAGCTAGCAAATACACATGGAGAAAATATATGGGATTCTATCACAATGAACATATTGGTGATTGATTCCCAATAGGACCAAGAAATGGTATATCATGAAAATGTCATTTACATGTATTCTTTCAAAATACTCTGACCAATAACCTATCTGACCAGATTCTTTTATTTTTTCAAATCTCTAGAACGTTGTAAGTCAATAATTAGTAGCAAGTGCACAAGGGACTTAGTCATGACAATTTTTTCTCATCTTTAAAATAATAACTGGGCCTTCTTCTTAGATTTAAAATGAGGATTAAATGAAATTATACATGTGGGGCACCTGGGTGGCTCAGTTGGTTGGAGAAACTGCCTTTGGCTCAGGTCATAGTCCCAGAGTCCCAGAATCAAGTCCTGCATCGGCTCCCAGATCCACAGGGACTCTGCTTCTCCCTCTGATCTTTTCCCCCATGCTATCTCTCACTTTCTCTCTCTCTCTCAAATAAACAAAATCTTAAAAAAAAAAAAAAAAAGAAATTATATGGGCGCCTGGGTGGCTCAGTTGGTTAAGCGACTGCCTTCGGCTCAGGTCATGATCCCAGAGATCCAGGATCAAGTCCCACATTGGGCTCCCTGCTCAGTGGGAAGCCTGCTTCTCCCTCTCTCACTCCCCCTGCTTGTGTTCCCTCTCTTGCTGTGTTTCTCTCTGTCAAATAAATAAATAAAATCTTTAAAAAAAAAAAGAAATTATAATGTGATGGCCTTAGCACAGTGGCTAATATAGTAAGCATTAAATACATATTTATTATTATTGCTAATTCACATTTATATCAAATATAAGCTAGGTAATGTGGTAATGTGAGAGATATAGAAATGTATGGCATGGACACTGCACTCAAGTTGTTTTCAGTCAAGATGGGAAACAAAATGTAAGGTAGACCATACTGTATTGGTCATGTAATTAAGTTGTTAATTGCATATTAGGAAGTATCAACACTATAGTAGATTAGTAGTGGAAATATGTAATATGAATGATATCATTATGGATGGTAGTTGTTACTATAATAAATACTTTCGGTAGTTCCAAATCATGTACTGAATTAAAAAGAAAAAACCTATCATGCTCACATTTAAATCTCCCATTAGATCTGCTGTGATATGCCCTTCTTGATTACTCACATTTCTTCATCACATAAATCTTACTCATCATTCAAGACTAATTGCTCTCCCCCATAACCACTAAGTTGATATTTATGAAATGTAAAGAGGTTACTCAAAAATTTGAAATATATTCCAAACCTCTTTCTAATGTATAAAACCTATGGGTCTGCTCCCTACCTGTTTTTCCAGCATTGTCTTATCCTACACTCTTCTTTGTTAACCTGGCTGGAGTCATCACCCATGAGTTCTGAGAACAAGGCAAAGTCTCCTCTCCCTGAGATATTTATATGTTCTGTTCACTTGCCCGGAATGCTCCATTCTTCTCATTTCCCCATCATTTGATTTTTACCTAAAATATCACTGTCTTCCTCCAGTTCTCCCTCCATACTATCCCCCAATCCATGCCATTGGTCACTTTCTTAGACCCTTGTTTCCCGCACAAAACGTACTACATTTTAAAGTGTTTTATTTGTTTGTTGGAGAATGTTTTTTGTTAGCCTTTGTCTTTCTCCTCCATGGAAAAGTAAGTTTGCTGGAGTTCAGGAACATGCCTGTCTTATTTACCATTACATCACAGAACCACCATAAACATTTTAAATTTATTTTAAAAGTGGACAGACCACCCTTCCCAATCTTTTTTTCTTATTCCCATGTTACCCAGGATATATATGTGAACAGGGATCATTGCTAATGCTTGATCACATCATGAACTTGTCTTTCCTTGATCCCTTTGTTGATATTGTTCCCTCCTCCTTAGTCTCTAATCCTGTCTTTTCTGAAAATTCCTCTCATTCTTTCACTTCATCTATAGAAACTTATTTTTAAACAAACATGAACTAGCTCTCCCTCCTTTATTTCCTCCATAATGTATTATTTGTTTTTTCCTGTGGCAGTAAAAATTTTGAATTATAATATAGTTCTTTTAGCACTTGCTTATCCTCTATGAGCTTTGCTATCAGTCTTTGTGTCAGGTTTATTTGGTTACAAGCAATAGAAACCATTCGTGGCTAACTTGAGAATTAAAAAAAAACAAAACTTTTTTTTTGTTTTGTTTGTTTGTCTTAATATATGAGGCAGCTGATGGAATGGATGAAAGGGTAGAACCCCCAGCTTAAAGAGAGGCAGAAATAGGATAACTCCTAGGATCAAGGGATTTAAAACAAATTAAAAGAATCATGGGTTTCCCACTATCACAGAATGAATAAACTTTTCTATTAGTTCATTGTACTCAGGATCCAGATTCCTGGGGGAGATTTTAATTGGCTGAATTTGGGTCATTTTCTACCCATATCATGTCAATATTATAATTAGCACCTCATATAAGTAGCCCGTGAAAATGATAGCCAAATGAAGGGATTGGGGCCTCTAACAAGTAATTGAGATCATCTATTTACTGAAGAGAAAGGATGGCTCTGAGTAGGCTCTGAGAACACATTTTGACTATAGCAAGCTTCAGTGAGAAAAGAAAGAATCCATTTTCCTGACCAATTAAAGGACATAACAAAACATACTATGTGTGTAATGATACAAGCATGCTTTCCTGATGATTGAGATCATATTTTTTTTTAAGTTTTAAGTGTTATTGTTTTACTACCTCATTTCTTTTGGACTTTTTAGATTGAGAGGCAGATTTTTTTTTTTTTCCACTTAGGTCCTATGACATATTATTGTAACAATGGACAATTAGTAATATCATTTAAAATTTAGCAAAATATGATCATGACTTAAAGGTATAAAAGGATATGGTATGATTTCTATTTATCACGATAACTAGGGATTTATAAGAACTGATGTGTCACTACATATTCATTGGCTTGAAACTGAACTCTCATTTAATTCATTCAAATTACTATGTCTGCACCACTGACCAGGTTAACTCAGTGTACTCCAAGTTGATGACAGTGGACTTCAAATATACTACATACCATTCATTCATGGGAACAAAACCTACTTATAGGCTCAGTGGTTCTTTTAGTGAGTAAAACATATGATCCATTTTGCCCTACCACCTATACCATCTCATCTCTGATAGTTCTTTTTGCCAGGTGTCTAAGGTAAAAGATAATTAGATCAGGGTCCTCAAGTTATCAGGGAGGAAAACAAGCCCATGTATTGACAACCACTGTTTTATGAGAGGACTAAAATCTGAAGAGTTAAAACCATGCTTATGCATTTCAAATGGGGAACTCTCCCTCACTCTGTCTAGAGGAAACTAGAGGGAAACTACTTGAAAAATCCAATGTATATAGAGGATTATGCAAACTACTTTTCAAACCAATGAGTAAATTGTCTGTTGCATATGTTCATTAGATAAAAATAACTTATTTTGTGAAAGTATTACAAATTCCTAAACATATTCAAGAAGAAAGAGAGAAAGGGAGGAAGGAGAGGGGGTGGAAGAAGAAAGGAAAGGAAAGGAAAAAGTAGAGGAAAGCCTGCATGTATATACATATGTGAATACATATTTATATGGGTGCCTCTCTCTATATATATTACTCTGTGGACACAAACTGGTCCATTTGCAAACAGCCATCTTATCAAAATCTTAGCTTAGCCAAATCCAAAGAAAAACTTGTTTCTTTGTTCAGTCTTAAAAAAAATAAAAGCTGGTTTCTTAAAAAAAAAAAATACATATGTTACATATATTCATTTGATTTAGATCCAAAAACACATTAAACTGAGACACTTTAAGATTAAGTTTAGGAAAGCTTTTATTAATGAGCTAAAAGTAAGTTAGTAAAAATAATTTAGTAAGACTTTCTTAGGGTTTCCTGTAAGCCTGACACTCTACTAGGCATTGCTTTTATTGCTCAAAATATAACTGTAATTTATAGCTTCAGGTCCCTCCTCCTAAACAAGGCAGAGAAGTTAAGGTGAGTTCTGTTTCCTTTACTACCATGTGTAGCTTTCCACTTCAAGCTCTTGTTTTCCCATCTTCCTGTATATAATTTTTTAGACCTGTGTGGTGAGTGATCTAACTTGGTTAACCACTGCCCTGCCTTCAGCTCTGTGATTGGCAGTCTTTTTTCTTGGGAAGACATCCTTGACCCTCATCTCTCCTCCTAAAATTAGGAAATGTGTAGTCTCTACCATATTCTTGTACTTTACCTACTGCCATCACATTTATCCCATTGTGTTATACTTGCATATTTTCTCATCTTTTACCCAACTTCACTGGAACTCTGGGAAGTCATAGACAAGTCTTGTTCATTCTTATAACTGTCTAATGGCTACTCCACAAATAGGTACTGAATAATGACCTTGTTTAAGTTTTTCTCCCAGCTTTTCTCAGCCCTGCCACTTCCTTTCTTAAACAAAATACATCAGTAGTCTTTGCAAATACAGTTCTGGAAACCAAAGGGGCCTTACATATACAGTGAGGCTCTTTCTCCTCCTTTGTTACCCATCGTGGGTGTGTTCTACTCCTCCACCCTGACCATGTTTTCAGTAGGTTTACTGCTATAGCAAGATATTTCTGTTTTGTATTCCTCAGGAGCAAGCACAAGGTGACTTTGCAGTCTTTTCAAAAATGTCTTTCCCCCTTTTTAGGTCCTTAGAACACTGTCATTAAGGGCTGAGGGGTGAAGATACATTCAATAACAAAATAGCAGACAGAGACCCTGAAGCACTTTAAGAAACCTCAATCTGCAGGAAATCCTCATCTTGGCCAGTCCTCAGAAAATCTGTTCTTTACCACGGGTAGGTCTGTCAACATACATTTATTTTAAGATTTTCTACAAATATCCTTCATAGGAAAGAGAGTTTTATTTTTCCCTTACCTTTTTCCATTAAATAAATAAAGTTAACTTCCCAAATTGGAAAGATTTTACTAAAGTCCTTGTAAATGGAATTATTTTATTTGGTAGGAAATGCAATAGTTTCTATATTGCATCATCTTGGGAATTCTGCAGATGACTTCTCATCGTTTATTCTAAAGAAGTTTTAAATGATGTGCTACATTGACAGCCATTTTGATACTTCTGCATCTAACCACTGAATTTCTACGAACACAAAGTTTCTGTTTTTCCAGAAAACGGGTTCATTGAGTTTCAAATGGAAGCATATGTGTTTTAGGTTGAAGTAAAATCAATATAAATAATTTCCAGTTACTATTGTCTTGTCCTCTTAAAATGAGAGATAGCCTTCATATGATAGGCTCTTAGGTTCATATGATAGGCTCTTGTAACAAATGACATTTGTTAAAAATTGTAAAGTAGACATGATTATGGACCATGACCATAAATACAGGAACTGAGGCCATGGGATTTCACAGCAGGGGAGAGAGATTGGTTCAACTCTGAATATAGCACAGGCCAGTGGGAATTTAAAGCCAAAGAGCAGGGTGGGGGTCAGTGGATAGAAAATTGCTAAAAAGAATCACCAGAATTCTTCCTGAAGACAGTCCAAAGTGATCAGTTATCATCTGGGGAATGGTGGGGAATGAGGAACCTGATCATATATCAAAGGTGATGAGAAATTGAGGGTAGGGTTTTATGGTTAAAGTGACCTAGCAGGGTATTTGTTCAAAGTTAATTTTATAAGAGAGTGAACAAATGTACCTAGAATAAGGTTTAGGAGGCTGTCTCAAGTTTGGTCAAGCAAAGAATCTTTGTTAAAGTTTAGTCTTTTTGTCGTTTTCTTGTGACTTGCAGTCTTGTGGAAAAACCACATCAGGTTAATGGTACTATTTCACCTGAGTCTGTTTCTTAGATTCTTCATATATAATATGGCTTGTTTTCTCTCTTTTTTTCCTTCTGTTATATTTCTGGGTAAGTTTGCCCATCTCCGGGAGTTATAAATATATTGCTTGAAAAGTAGTAGGACTTGGATTCAACTGAAGCTTGTGTAGAATCCTCAAGATGTAGAACCATCTAAGGTTAACTTGTTATAAAGGAGGAGAATTGCCAAAAAATTCATTAGCTCAAGCCTTTGTTAAAACACTTGCAACATGAGAATAGCCCCAAAGTGAGCCTTCTGAGGAAAGCAGACAGCTTACAGATTTATAGGATAAGTTAGGGAAGATCAAAGTTCAGTTTTATTCTGAGAATATTTCATTATTTAATTCTTGGAAGGTATGGGGAATTTTTGGTGTGTTTATCACAGTGTCTCTTTTATTATCAAGCCATGGTGCTTGAAAGTGCAGAAGTATTTATCACCATTATCATCTTGTTTGAATATGCAATCTATGGACATAATTTATTGTACTCTATACAAAATGGTGTTCTGAACTGATATATGTAAACTATGCTTTCAAAAAAAAATAAATAAACTATGCTTTCACTATAATATTTGCATCATATCTTTTTTTTTTTTTTTTAAGATTTTATTTATTTGACAGAGAGAAACACAGCCAGAGAGGGAACACAAGCAGGGGGAGTGAGAGAGGGAGAAGCAGGCTTCCTGCCGAGCAGGGATCCCGATGTGGGACTCTATCCCGGGTCTCTGGGATCATGACCTGAGCTGAAGGCAGTTGCTTAACCAACTGAGCCACCCAGGCACCCCTGCATCATATCTTTTGAAAAACCAAACATTCTTTAGTCTTTGGGACTAGTGAAGTTTAAATCTGTAACTGAATCTCTCTTGTATTGCTTTTAGTACCTTCCCATTCACAAATGTCTAGAAATGTAGATCTCTACATATTAAAAAAAATATGTTTGCCATCACTGTCATATGTCCATGTGAGCCAATCATTGTTCACTTCAACATTCCTTTTTCTACTGTTTATATAGTTATTTGTTGATCCTTCATCTCTTTATCTATCCTGATTACACAGTCATCTATCTTATTGTTTCTACTTTTAAATCAAGTCTTGTACCCACTTTCTTCAGAATCCCACTGCAGCCTCATCCTCACTCAAGCTTTTATGCCCTTTCTTCTAAACTAACACATTATATACCTAATAGGTCTCCATTTCTCTACCCCAAAACTAAAATTCAGCCTGTACCCAGGTAAAAGAGATTTCTTAAATAGCTCTTCTATTCCTTCTATCAATTCATAAATGTTTAGATCGATTTCATTACCTTTATTTAAACTTGAGGGAAATAGCATTTTCACCCATGAAAATTCATATGACTAGTGCAGAATTCTGTGCTTAAAAAGTATACTATTGAATGTATCAGAAATGAAATAATTGCATTTTTTAAAGGATATAGATTCCCAGAAATTTATATGTATTCACCTTATTAATTAGAATTTGCAACAAGGAGCACTTGGGTGGCTCAGTCCATTAAAAGTCTGCTTTTGGTTCTAGTCATGATCCCAGGGTCCCAGAATCAAGCCCCTGCATCAGGCTCCTTGCTCAGTGGGGAGCCTGCTTCTCCTTCTCCTTTTACTGCTCCCCCTGTTTGTTCTCTCTCTCTCTCTGTCTCTCTCTCTCTCTCTCTGTCTCTGTCTCTCTCTCTCTCTGTCATATAAATAAATAAAAGTTTTAAAAAAAGGAATTTGTGATAAAATAACAATGCCTTAGAGTTTTCAAGTCTTTGGAAATGAAATAGAAAGGCAGAGGTGGAGGTTTGGAAGCAATTTTGGGTAAATACCTAGTTAGAAAACAACTTCCAAATGAACATAAAATACAAATCTGAAATGTTACAGTTTCATGGAGGGGGCACAGAGAGAAGAGCTTCCAGACTACTTTGCAATGAAACAAATAAGTAACAGTACTCCTTTTTAATTTTTTTTTTTAAACTTAGGGTATAAACTTTCTTAATGGGTCTCTTTCCTAAAGGGAAAAAAGCTGCTAACCTATACACTTGTATCACTGGCCTGAGGCATTAGAGTTTATTTTAACCAATTAAAATAACAATTAGTGCAGGAAATGCTAATAGGAGCACCCTTATGCTGCTGAGTTCCCACTAGTCTTCTGACGATTAAAACCCCTCAACTTCAAATTTAACTTATTGCAACAAATACTTTGACTTCAAAGGAACTTGTATGGTAATCTGGAAAAGTACATTCTATTTATTCCCTTCATTTTCAAATTTTTGTTCTTCTTAATGTCTGATAGAATTTTTTTCTACAGTATTATAGCCCAGGCTTTACCTCTTCCTACTCTTACTGGGAATGCTTTATATCTACCAAATCACTATTTTATAAAAGCCAGTACCATATTGCCTTGGCCTGACAGAGGGACTATGGGTTCTATTGTCTTAAAAATGTTAAGATATTTCCATAAAGGATTTCCAGTGTGAGCTGCCTTATTGCTGACAACAAAATCATCATCCTAGGCATCCCAACTTGACATATGAAAAATATCAATGGTAATAGTGATTAACATATCTTCTGCATTTAAAGTACCATGTATTTTAAGAAGAGAAAATTGTAGTTGGAGAGTTGTCTGTCTAGTCAAATAAACATATATCAGGACGTACAATCTAGTAATTAGGTACGTTTATCTACTTTTGACACCACAGGAAAATACTCTGAGTAAAGACGATAGGGGCAAAATACCGTGACTTGAATTGTCATCAAACACATGACCTCGTATAGGGAAATACGGGCTTATATGCAAACATAGGAAGCATCTGTCTTAAGTGCCTGGCTACTTAAGGTAGAGTAATAGATATGAAATAATCTTTAATAGTATATCTTACATATTTTATGGTTGAGTTTGCCTTATGTATCATCATCTTATTAGAATTTGTACTTTATTTGGGAAAAGTAAAAAAAAAAAAAAGAGCTACAGGACCAAAGCATTTCTATCACACTAAGAATTTAAGTATTTAGAGATTATTTAGCATTTAAAATTACCCATGCTGACCAATGTGTAAAGGAAAGAATGCTGACAAATGTAAGATGTTCCATTGTGACATGTGTTCTATAGTTAAACATGTAAATTCAACTATTGAAGTTTCTAGTGCATATTTCACTCAGGATTAAGAAATTTTGAGGGGGGTGGGTTGTTTGTTTTAGCAGAGATTCATACATGATCATAATATTTACTTTTCCTTAAAAATATCAAAGTAGTACTATAAATATTTACAAGGTTGATGAATACAGATCCATGTTATTATGCCTGCAGCTTGGTAGAGGTATTTGATATTGAGTCCTGAACTAACAGCAAGCTTCCCATGAGATAATACCTCCCTCATTATTCTGGCCCAACAGATTCAAGTGTTCTAGGTAGTCTGAGGGAAGTCTGTTCTCTCTGACCTCAATTTTCTGATTCTCTTTTGTTTAACAGCTTTCTTTTCTTGATACTACCTAACTTTAAATATAGTAACATAATTGACTCTACTTAATTCAAGTTTTAGCTAACTCCATTTTACTGAGATGACAAGAAAAGAAAAAATTAATTTGTTCTTTACCTCTTTTTAAAAATATTTTATTTACTTATTGAGAGAGAGAGTGAGTGAGGGAGAACAGAGAGGGGAAAAGGTCAGAGGGAAAAGCAGACTCCCCACAGAGCTGGGAGCCCAATGTGGGACTCAATCACAGGACTCCTGGATCATGACCTGAGCTGAAGGCAGTGGCTTAACCAATGGAACCATTCAGGCACCCTGTTCTTTTCTTCTAAAGAGGAAGGTAGATCTGAAGAGCAGCCTCTGTTTTGGGGAGGATGGGTGTTGATAGGATGTCAATGTGAGAGCTCAGTGTAGGCTTGAGGACAATAGATGCTTTAGGATTAAGGAGAGATTTCAGTGAGAGAGAGAGAGAAAGAGAGAGAAAGAGAGAGAGAAAGAGAGAGAGAAAGAGAGAGAGAGATTTTGAGAAAGGAAAGAATAATCAAATTTTGTCAGTTAGGTATAATACTCTCTTCTATTCATGCCTTCATAAAACCATTAGGAAAATCTTATTTAAAAAATTATTCAGCAGTGCTACTGGAGAATACGATATTGTGACATAATAAAAAATATATATTTGATTTTCATACCAGTTCCTGGCCTCAGCTCCTAAAACCCTATAGTTTCTTGAGTGATAGGAGTGAGAAGAATGTTTTGATTACTGATAATAAGACTCATTCCATTATATCTGAGTTTATGCTAAAGAGTTGACCCTTGGGACATGGAGGTTAGTTACTAGAGGAACCAGTCATGTGATTAGAGGATTGGGACTTTCAGCACAATCCCCCAGTATTGGGGAGGAGAAAGAGGTTGGGAACTAAATGAATCACCACTGGCTAGTAATTTAATTTCCATGACTAAGTAATGGAACTTCCATAAAACTCATAAAAGAACAGGTTTGAGGAGCTTCCAGGTTGGTGAACACAATAAGGTGGTCAGAGAGTGATGCATCCAGAGAAGGTATAGAAGCTCTGTGCACATCTCTTATGTCTTGCCTTATGTACTTCTTTATCTGTCTGTTCATCTGTATGCTTTATTATATATTGTTGAACACCGACCTCTGTGCTCCAGAGCTGAAACGTAACATAAAAACAGAGTATGGTTATAAAGAGAAAGGATAGTTTTATTACTTTGCCAGGCAAAAGAGGCTGTAGCAGGCTAAAGCCTTCAAAACTGCAGACCCACCTGGGGTAAAAGGTTTTACAGGAAAATAGAAGATCTGGGTGGTTTTGATAGCAATCTGGTATGAGCTGCCAGCTGCATTCTTCATGTCTTCAAGGTGGTCTCAAGACTAGTGCCAACACAGGCCATCAGATTCTTGTTATTAAGTATACATCGAGTTCAGCAAGATGTCAGTATGGATACCAAGTTCCTGGAACAAAGGATTCTACAGAACAGTAAGTTAAGGGGAGGGGAAGGGCTCGAGAATGAGGAAGAGAAAAATTCGTTCAAAGTCAAGCCTTGCTGAAGCATTAGTGTATCCATCTTAATTTCTATTCATATTTTACATTTCTATAATAAACTCATTATGTAATAAACTCATAAATGTAGATGTTTCCCTGAGTTCCATGAGCTATTAGAGCAAATTGCTGAAACCAGAGAAGGGGATTGGGGGAACTCTAATTTATAGCTGGTGAAAGTATGGGAGACCTGGATTTGTGACCGGGAGCAGTCTTGTGCTGCTGAGCCCTTGGCTGTGCCCTCAGAGCTCACGCCAGAGAATTAACCCCACACATTTGGTATTAGAAGTGTTGTAAGTAACGGAAATAGGAGATTTTCTTTTAGAGGAGAATTTGGTATTTGTGTTATTTGTTGGCTTATTGATGGATGTAGATCTAGTGGCAGAGACTAATTGAGAACAGGGTAGACAGTATTTTTATTGTATTAATCTACCTTCTGGCGATGACCTCATCTCATTACTTATAGATGTGATTCTCAGTTTACTTGAGAGTCAAAGTTTGAAATGCGTAGTAAACACTTTCAAAATGAATATGATCCCAATCAGATTCCATTCTAGAAGAGTGCCTGTCTGTGGATCCTCAATCTATTTCCTTATGATTATGGTATGCGTTTGTTATTGGCAGAGAGAGAGAGAGAGAGAGAGGATTGTCATGCTAATCAGAAGGAAGAATATACTAATGATAATTGGTTATTACAGCCAAACATTCAATTTTTTTGGAAATTCAAGAAGCAACAGATATTTTGACTATATTAAAATATATTCAATAAAATATATTTTATAATATCTTTGACAGTTTTAAGGAATATATGTAATGTTTTCTATAGTCAATTATTTTTTTTAAAGATGTACTTATTTATTTTACAGAGAGAACATGCACATGCATGCACACGGGGGCAGGGGGCTGACATGGGGCTCCATCTTATGACCCTGAGATCATCATCTAAGCTGAAATCAAGACTCGGATGCTTAACTGACTGAGCCACTTGGTGCCCCTCTATAATTGATACATATGTCACTGCCATTAATTAATGACAAGTACATAATATTAATTGTAATTCAATGAACATGGCAGTAAAGATAGTGGGTAGAGGGAGGGTGCAAAACAAGTATTGCCTGAAGATTATTATATATTTAAGTGGATAAGTACAGTGTTTTGTGTACTGTTCAAGAATGGCCAGATAAAAAGTTATATGGGTTACTTGTTTAAAATACAGATTCTTAATCCTTATGCAATGAGTTCTATGGAACTAGAATCTGCAAATATGGAATGTGGGAATTTTCACAAGATCTGAATTAAAATTATACACTCTAAATCATGATGGTTAACTTGTACCTTTGGAACCTGTAGACAATTTCAGGCAGGTATTCAGAAGAAGACAATTCAAAATAGTGCCTTTATTATGAGCAGGAAATGTTGGCATTCAGTACTGTTGAACACAGTAAACTTCTTATTTTGGCTTTTCTTCATTTGGAACTATTCTATCTTGACACAATACTCTACATTAGAATAGAATAGTTAACAATAGCTATGACAATAACAAAACAAAAAAGCAAAACGAAAAGATCATGATTGCCATGCATACATTCACTCATTTAACAGTTATCTACTGACTAAAATGTACTCAATTGATTCTTAACATTACAGTTGCATTATTGAAAGTTAAATGACTGGTATTTTACAGTACTTTCTTAATAGTAAGCTTGAAGGTGATTCATTCATTAAACCTATGCATAGTCCTTAATTCTCTTGATAGTTTAAGCTCAAATACTGTTTTCATTGATTCTTTTGCAAAATCGCATCAGTAATCTCCTTTCCTGAGATAAGAGACTCAAGAGACTATTTAGATATCTTGGGATAATGGAATAAAAATATAATTTTTAAATTATTTGGTAATTTAATTCCTATTTGCCTATAAAATATGTAAAGCAGTTTGTTAGGTATTTACTTTCTATTAAATAAGAATTAAATCAGGACTTAGCAGAAGCTGCTTTTAAACTCTGCTTTCCTAAGTAATTGCAATTTTGTAAACCTAGTCTCTTTCTCTACAACCTTGTGCCTTTATCTTATATTCATGCTACAGTATTAGAATGATAACACTTGGTATTTATAAAATATCGAAAGACATAAATGATTCTATGACAACTATCTATGAAAATTGTCACTTGGAATATAGTATTAATTTATGATGATACTATATTTTTTAAATCTAACTTTATATCATGTATAATGATAAATTATTGTATAAAGCTTTAAACTAATTGAAATTAGACTGATTTTATATTTTGATATAATAAATAAAACTTTTTGTATACTTATTGCAAATGCTGTTATTGTCTAAGTAAGAGGATGCCTGGGTAGTTCAGTCAGTTGGGCATCTGACTCTTGATCTCAGCTCAGGGACTGATATCAAAGTCATGAGTTCAAGTCCTATGTTGTGCTTCATGCTGGATGTAAAGAGGAAGGAAGGCAAGAAGGAAGGAAGGAAGGAAGGAAGGAAGGAAGGAAGGAAGGAAGGAAGGAAGGAAGGAAGGAGGGAAGGAAGGAAGGAAGGAAGGAGGGAGGGGTGAAAGAGAGGAGAGGAGGAAGAAAAAGAAGAAAGAAACTGTAAATTGGAGGTATTTTCCCACTAATATTTATAAATTTCTCTCAAAGTATTTGAATATTTTATTTGAAGTTAAATATTTCAGTATATGTGCCTAAATCAAAGAATATTATCAAATAGAATGAACTCTTCAAAAGTAAAGTAACTCTGAAAATAAGTGAACACCTGAATATCTGAGAATTTGTGGAAAGGAGTTACCAAGAAGGAATAAACTACATGAACCTCAAATTGTAAGACAAGGTACAGATATCACACAGAATACCTATACATGATTTTTTATCCAGTTATACCTTTATCCTTATACTTTTATTCTTCATATCTTAATAATGTTAATAAAAATAAAAGGTTATATACATTTCATTAAATCATAGAAAATATATTGAGCTAAATTTTAAATTAAACAATCAAGAGTAAAATTAGTGAAAAGATTTAAAAGGCAATTTGAAATTACCTGGAAATAATGTAATGGAGTTTTATAGAAGTGATCATAATGGTTGTATTGATAAGACATAAAATATTCTAACTAGTCAGTTCACCTAAATCTGCCTATTCCAGAAATTAGGGCTATCTCTGGACTGTTAAATTATGTGAGCCAATAATTTCATACATAACGGTGCATATGTCACTGATTGATTGGAAAATTTTCTTAGGAATTTAAAAATTTTGGTGATTTACTTACAGTTTTCTTTGTTCAGCATTAATAATGTGCATTCAGCTAGTTTGAAAACTTTTTACTGCTTTTTCAGCCAAAAAAACAGTTGCATAATTTTCCCTAGCTTCTTTCTTGTGTCTGTTACTTTTACATGTTTGACCCATGTCAAATTGAAAGGGACATAGTACTTCCAGGAAATGAATTGGGCTTTCATATGTTTGGTATGCCTACATTTCTGTGGTTCCCCCCACTTGGACTGTGCTCTAGAGCTGTACTGTCAATAGTACTCTCTGCAGTTCTGTGTGTTCTATCCCAAGTACATGTAATTACTGAGCACTATAAATACAGCTAGTCTGAACTGGGAGGTGCCATAAGTAGACGTACACACCGCATTTCAAAGACATAATATGAAAAGGAGAAGTAAAGTATCTCACGTATTTCATATTGATTACTGTTGAAATGATATTTTGGATTTATTGGGATAGATATAATTTATTAGAATTAATTGGAATTTGTTTTTTTATTTTTCTATGACTACTAGAAGTGTTTAAATTACACTTGTGGCTTGCACTATATTTCTACTGGACAGAGCTGACCTAGAAATACCCTTTCATGAGTAGTTCATGGATTTTGTCCCTCTCCCTCTCCCTACTACTATGTTCAAACTATCAAAGCATCCTGTTTCTTTGTAAAGCTGCATGAGGAGGTTTATGGAACTATTTATATTATCTTTGGAGTACATTTGATCACCATTTCTAGATTCTAACCTCCTTGAAGACATAGATGATCATATTGGTCAGTGACACCCCAGCAGAAGTAACAGAGTAGCACAGTCATTTTTGTTTGGCTGGTTTTTAGTTGATGCGATTGTGAAGGGTTTTGGCTTTCAATAATTGGTGGTAGAGTCATAAAATCAAAGGCTTACAAAGGCATTTTAAATACAGTAAATGGGTGAAAGGTGAGATGGATAAGATAGGACAGCATTATGGAAATTCTGATAAGCTGAAAAGCCAATGCCCCACCTAAAGGAAGCACTAGATACTTTGCCAGCCTTGGTCATGCAGGTGTTCTAGTGTGATGCTGCCATATTTTCAAGTTGTTCCAAATCATCACTTCTCAACACTCCTTAAATATTAACATAATAGTCCAAGCTTTTTAAAAACATCTGCCACCAAAGTATCTCTGTGGGCTGGATCTGGTTTTCCTTTCCAGAAGTTTCCTTCTTTGTTTTAGAATTGTATTTCCTGTTATTCATAAGGACAATGTAACGTAAAGTTGCACATTAGCCCAACAAATTAGTTACAAACGGAAAAGAAAACCACAGGAATTCTAAGTTTCTGACTGTCCTTCATGTTATTGAATCTGTCATTCTCTGTAATTAGGAGATGGCATTAGTCACTAATTACAAAAGAAACTCTCAGTGAACAGTGTGAGATGTCTCCATGGGAACACCACTGGCTTAATCTCAACAAGAGTGAAAGATATGGGAGTACAAAACAGATTTAGTGCATATTTCGGTAGGTCTGATTTAGGTAGCTAATATTCCATCCATGTAAAACCCAAATAAAACACATTTTTCCTTCTGTGTATAGCCGTATTTTCCCTTTCATCCATTTCTTTTAAATCTTTGGTGATATGTTTCGGTTTGAATGAGGTAGTCCGACCTATAGTACTCATAGGAGTGAAATATCTTCTCTACCTGCAACATCAAACACTGAAACAAAAGAGCAGTTGTACTGAGTTCATTGAGATTCACTGAAAAGTGTTGCTTGCCTGCAGAGTAGGTGAAAGTTTCCTGCAGGTTTCTCATTTAGGGAAAACCTCTTGGCTTATGCCTCAAGAACTGTACAAGCCTCTAAAGTGCAGTAGTGAGGACTAGACACACTTTTTGCCTATTGATATAGTTAAGTTATATAATGGAATAAGGATCAGGGAATTAATGAGGAAAGAAAAAGGGAGATATGATGGACTCAACAGTCTGAATCTTTTTCTAACAAGCTGTCCTCATGTTTTTTTTTCCCCCCATCTGCTCATCTGCTGGGAAGTTTGAAATACCACCTTGTTGGAAAAGTGCTGAAAGAGTTGTTATGTTACAACTTGTCTCATCCTTCCAAGCCAGCTACATTTTACCTTGGATACACACATATATATATATTTGCATCCATTTCTATAAAATCATTTATTTGTTACAGATATTTTCATAAAATCTTAAGAAAGCACCCTATAAGTTAGAAGCACTCAGAGATTGCCTGGGTATACTCAGGGAAAAGACAGTGGACTTTGGTGTGATTCATTAACTTGAAAGGTTGGGAAACAAGAGCATATTCTATTTACTTGGATGGATTAATTTTCTTACTGTTATGTGGCAAAGAATGTGGTCGTACAAATACTTTTATGATTATTAAAAATACCTCACTTGGTGCCAGATATAAGTGTAAAGGCTTGTCATACATGGTCTCATCTGCTGTTCCCAGGTTGAGGAATAAATTGTCATTGTCTCTATTTTATAGAGGCTTAAAATGGTTAAGTCATTTGCCAATTGATCTCACTATCACCCAGCAAGTAATTGGCAAAACAATAGTAACAACTACCTGTATTACATTTACTATGATCTGGGAAATGTTCTAAGCATTTTACATATATTAACTTTTTTAATCACAGCAACACTTTGAGGTAGATATTACTATTATCCTCACTTTACACAGGGGGAACTGAGTCATAGACTCAGTTTACTCCATTAACTCCAATAATTTATTAATATGAGATATAATATACAAAGTAAAAGAAGTCGTTCTGAAATGATAATAATTAAATTTATAAGCTGCATCATAGTCCCTAGATGGTATTTTCAACAAATATGTGCTAGGGGGAATGATTTTTTTCACTTTCACTTCAGCAATACAATTAATTTATTCTTTATCAAGGTCTCTTGCTTTGCAAACTTGGACCCTAGTAATAATTAACTTTAGTCACCGATCCTTTGCTATAATGCAAGAGACTCCCCTTGTCAAGATTCAGTAGAATTTAAAGACAAGTTACCATTATTATTGTCAAATTCTAAAGATTGTCTTTTGCCAAGTTGTTGTTTTGTCCTTCTGTTGCTATTGGTTTCTACTCTGGCCTTAAATCCCATCTGGTACTATATCTGTAAGTACCCAATTCCTCTTATATCCAATAGTAAAAAATTGCACATATTGAACAATTACTAACACATTCCAGAACTTTTTTGGTTGTTCAAATTAAACAAAATTAAAAAATAAGTTCGTACTCCGAAAAGGCTGTAGGATAAGGAATAAATGATCCAAAGATAGCAACAAAAAATGTAAAGCACAGAGCTCATGCTATCTGATCTAATAGCTTGCCTTTTCATGAAAATAAGTCAGCTGAAGGATTGAACTGGAGTGACTAATGTAGTACAGCGATGGAATTGTGTCCTTCTTTCCCCCCACTTAAAAATAATGATAGGTTTTTCTGGAACCAGCTTAAGTAAGTGACACTCGTAGAGATGGATTGCTATACTGTGACATATGGTGCACTGATATTCCGGTTGTATTGTAGAGATTATTACTAGAAGCAAGATTTTATAGTTATTGCCCTGTCAAAGCTGGTGTTTTAATCACTATCATCAACACCGCCTTCATGTTTTACCTCATCTTCTATCCAGCAAGCCATACCAGTGTGTCATCCAAAAAGAAACTCATTTGTTTGGGCCCATTATTTCATTAAGATATATATTTCACAGGGACTAGTGAAAAATGACTTTATGAGGAGGGGAAAAATGCTCATCATAGGAAATAGAACTTAAGGACTGCAATTATTGATCTGAGGAGTCATAATACCAGTGAGTTTGGGAAGAATCCCATAAACCTGCCTTAGAGATGAGGGATGACTGAAGGTGCAGGTGTTTCCTCTTATTCCTGAGAGCAATTAGAGATCCAAATTATTTCCACTGTTGCCTAATAAGGCAACAAGTGTCACCTGATGAAGTTAATTTGCAGCACTAGCAATGTAAACATAGCTCAGCTTCTTCAGTTCACTGGCACTTTGTATCTTCCACAGCCTCAGAGAGTAGAGGCAAAGAATACAAACCATCATTACCTTCAAAAATCACAGGTAAAGGAGAAACTGGAGGTGAATTAAAAGTCATCTATCATTCGACCTTTAGTTATTTTACCTTCCTTAAAAAAAAAAAAAAAAACAGTAAAATCAAATAAACCTTTTCCCATGAACCAGAGCCCACCTCTACTTCATTCCTAAGGTTTTCAAAGCTAGCTTTCCCCAGTGTCAGTAGTCAGTTTCACAAGGTGAACTCTACCATAATATTTCCATTTTATTTTGTTTAGAGGGAAACTGGACTATTTCCTCAAGCCTTTTTCTGTCTCCCCTTTGAAATATAAAGGGGGTTGAGAAGCTTTGATAGTGAAAGTTACTGCTCTGGAGCTCTTTTCCCCTTTGTTTGTTACAATTGACCTCTTTCCCAGCACATTAGTTTCAGCCTCAAACTTAAATTGCTAGGTGTTGTGAATAACGTGTTTGTCACTTCAGGCTTTGCTGGTAGAGCTGTTCTTTCCCAGGGTCTCAGCACAAGCACCTCCTAAAAAGCCAAGAGAGACAAATTTCTCCTGTGTGGAGCACAGCGGGTCAGCCCCTTCCATATGCTCAAGATTTGTGGCTCGTGTCACTGGCAGCCCATTCTCATCTTTCAAGTCCTAACAGTTCACGAGCCTCAAATCCCTTTGAACTCAGATTAAATGGGTTCTGGAAAACATGCTGCTGTGTGTGGAGGCTTAAAGTTCTCCTGAGGTACAGTGCATCCTGAGCCTTGCTAGACGACACTTTACTATCTATCTAAATAGCTCAATACCAAGCTTTGGTCTCTTTATCATCCAAACATCGTGTGTGTGGGTGGCTATGTATATATGCATATTTATGTATAATTCAGCATGCATATTTGTATCATTTTACTCTCTTGGCAAGCACATTTCAAGACCTGGCTTTCTCAGCCAAAATGATTTTCGCAATTTAAGTATAATGCCTGGGTTCTTCCTTGCCAAGTGGGGGGCGGGGCACACTGTGATGATTTCTCCCCACTGAGCTTAATCTGCAAGTCTTATAGGACATTTCCACTGCATTGTGATCCTAAAGGAAGAAATACCTAATCTGTAGGGCATCAGGAGATATGAGGGCCATTTAGTCTTTCTTCCATCATTATCAGTATCTTACAAGGTATCCCAAACGTTCTAGCTCTACTTAAGGATGCTCTATGCTCTTTAATTGATAAACATCTTAAACTCTGCCCAGTTTGATGATAACTTTAAACTGATTCTTGTTTAAAGTCACATTAAAAAAAAATTATTTGTAAGATGCTTCTTCAAAGCATTTACTGTTCCAGCAGCCCAGGGACACAGTGAACAAGTCTATTGTGAATTTTATTATTTCTACTGTAGAACAATTGTCCTATCTTCATTTCTCTCAAGAGCCTCTTCTTCTTCTACTTCCCCATACTTTTGGGAAACTTTCCTTTGAACAATACCTGTGTTTTAGTACCATCAAAAGAGGAGACTGTTCTTTTAGTACCATCAAAAGAGGAGACTGTTCTTATTATTACATTTTTAAGGGTTTTTTGTTATATGTATTCTTCCAGGTAAAATTTAGAATCATTTTGTAAACTGTGTTCTCCCACACACCCACAAAACATAGATTTTGACTGACATGGATTTCTATTGTTTAAACAATTGGGGGAGAATTTGAAATATTCCAACTTGATTATCTCCATTGTTTGTCTTGGGAAGGCTCTCCATTAATCCAAGTGCTTCTGCACTCACTTTTCAAGTTTTATAGTTTCCTTTTTTACACAGCACTTATTCAGTTTGTTTCTATGACTTTTAAAATTTGTTGTTGATACGGGCTAGATCTTTCCATTACATGTTTACTAATTGGATATTGATAATGTTTAAGAAAAGCATTGACTTGTGTCTCTTCTAAACTTCTAACTGATTAAATTATTTTATTGATTCCAAAAGATTTGGGTTTATTCTTTTTGTTATTTATGTACAATCATATCATCCTTGTATGAATGATAAAACTAAAAAGTAATAACTTTGACTCTTTTTTAAAATATTTACATTTCTCTTATTTTCTCAATCATTATCGTTTGCCAAAATACCCTTTAGAACTTCCTAGTATTGGGGCACCTGGGTGGCTCAGTTGGTTAAGCGACTGCCTTCGGCTCAGGTCATGATCCTGGAGACCTGGGATCGAGTCCCACATCAGGCTCCCTGCTCAGCGGGAAGCCTGCTTCTCCCTCTCTCATTCCCCCTGGTTGTGTTCCCTCTCTGGCTGTGTTTCTCTCTGTCAAATAAATAAAATCTTTTAAAAAAAAAAAAAACAACTTCCTAGTATTGAACCTACCCCATACATTATGTAGGATCCAGATCAAATATTTCCTCCAGAATGAAGAATACCTCTACTTACCTCATGAATAAATAATATCCTCCTTCTAGTAGTCTCCATACTATATTACTACTTGTATAGTTTATAACACCTTTCTTCTCTTATTGTGCTTTTATATTTAACTATTCCTAAGTTTTAGAAGACAGAGATCATGTCTTTGCTTTCAATGTGTTCGCTAAACATTTGCCTAATAAACATGCAATTTATTGGTATATAGAGTTTTGTCCTCAACAACATGAAAATAATAATAGTACTTACCTGTGAAGTTGTCATTATGATGATATAAATAGGTGAATAAAATAAAATTATTACCAAGTATACATACTGTGATTTTTCCTATATAAAAATATGTCACTTTTTCTCGCACAGTTTTTTTTAATAATAGACCTATCAGCTTGTTGTGTGGAAGCTATCTCTCTAGCATTGAGTAGTCATTCCAGACCATTTTTGTGCATTGAAGTTATATTGGCACTGTACATTTCTCTAGCATGGTAGTCTTTTTATAAGGACAGACTACTTATTTTACTTAACTATAAAATGTTTATTTACCCTTGAATTCCCTCAAAATATCTGAGTGGGTTCCATCCCTCAGTAGTGATTTTATCTACTTCAAGTTTATGTACTTGGTATTCTGTGCATTTAGTATAATTAGATCTGGTCCCTCTAAACTGCCCAGTTCAAAAGCATTTTTGACTTTCACTTAAGTCTTTTCAGTATAGACTGAGGCAAAAAAAAAAAAAAAAAGAAAAATTGGTTCTCCACTATAGTCTTCTTAGCCTTTAGCATACTCTTTATTTCAGGATCACCAAATGACCTCACTGCTTCTCTAGATGAGTTATGTAAAGAACATCTAACTTGCTATAAAATTACCACCAGTTAACATTATTGGTCGTTTTTCATTTCTAAATTACAATCCCTCTCTACACAATATGTGTTTCTCTGTTCATCTCACTTTGACCTTTCTCTTAAAATGGTGTATTTTGACTTGCCATAATTATTTGCACACTTTTTGCATCTTTCAAGACTTTTGTGACTTGTATCATATGGCCCTCTGCCCACGGTTTTAAAAAGGTTTTCAAACATTCTTCAGGTATCCTATTTTTCTTCACATTTCGCTTTTAAAAATTATTGTTCTTTCTCTAATGCTCTTTTTCAGTTATAGTCTACTTTCCATTCTCATATTCCTAAAATCACCACTAGTCCCCTGTTGGGGGAAGGGGTGTCATTTGATATTTTGTTTTCCATTCACTTCATCAGGGTCAATGAGTATAATTGGTAAGTTATGCCCTATACTGCAATGCCTAGATGAAGGAGCAAATGCAGCTGAAATCTAGTCTGTTTTCTGCTTGCTAAAATGACCTGGTCTGTTTCCCCACAGAGAAAGGGGTGTCTTTGCTAATTTACAGAAAGTCGTTGTACATGCTAATGTGATCTTGCCATTGGAAACAATGTTTTTTAATCAAAAGATGAAAGAAGAAAAAGAAAGATGAAAAAGGGAGAAAGAATAAAATAAAACAAATGAACCATTCTTTTGAATATTACTCTGTTCAAAGGAAATATTTGGAGGTGGTAATAGAAAAGTATAATTGTTTTATTTCTCTTATGAGATCTATTGTAGTAGAAACTGAAATTAAAGAGCTGGGATTATGCCCATGAATTGATATTTGGATTATGATGGGTGTTTGCACAATTTTGAAAGTTTTTTTAGTAAATGCATACTCAGTTATTAATTAATTTAATTTTTCACTTATCTAGGGATATGATGAAGCAATGTGGTTTATGGATTTGAAAATATCTTTAAAATAGATTTTAGTGAATATTTAAATTTTAAGGAAAACTGATTTTCTAATTCAATACCATATAATATTCTAAATGTCTGATGAGGCCTGTATATGGATATATTTGATATTTCCCCAGAAGTAGATGTATTAATGGTAATAAAACCAAAAGAGTTGATTTCATCATTTGTTCATTAGTAGCCATTTTCAAGACATCAAAACACTTTTAAATCATCGCTGAGCATTTTTGTTAAAGAGACTGATGATAGAGCACCTGGGTGGCTCAGTCAGTTAAGCATCTGCCTGCAGCACAGATCATGATCTCAGGGTCTTGGGATGGAGCCCCCTGTCATGCTGGGGGGGTGGTCCTTGCTCAGCAGAGAGTCTCCTTTTCTCCCTCCCTCTGCTCCTCCTCCTGCTCATGCTCTTTCTCTCAAACACAAATAAAAATAAATACAATCCTTAAAGAAAGAGACTGATGATAAAGTAAAGTGATTTTTTTCAAAGCTTTAGGGTAAAATATACCAATGGAGGTACTCTGTTAAATTGATTTTTAACAATATATTTTACTGGCCTGTATAACACATATAGTTATATATATGATGAGTTCACTCATCATCAGTTTAAGGTGAAAACAACATGCCACTACCACAAGATTGAGAACTAGACCACTGTCAGCACGCTAGAGTCTTTATGTCAGTCTCTATCCTATCTAACCCAAAAGGAGCCGTTATACTGATACCTGATGTTGCTGTCCCTAGATATATTTATAAACTTTGTTCTTTGGGTTTGTTCACCCAATATTATGCCTGTAACACTTGTCTGTTTTGCATGAAGAAGGTAGTTAAGTCTTTTAGTCTAATAGTGTACCACACTCAATATGAATATAAAATTTATCTATCCCTTCTACTATTGATGGACTCTTGGGGCTTATCCAGACTTCACTATTACAAATAGTTCAAGTATGGAAACTCTTAAATAGCTTTTTGGGCACATATGTGCACATTTCTGTTGCTTACTCTGCTAGAGCAGAATTAATGAGTCACAAGGTATTTATAAATTGTTTCTCTTTTTTACCTTTTTTTTTTTTTTTTCACTTTTTTTTTCTGGTTATCCTAGCTCTTGACTTCTTTAAAACACTTTGAAATACATGTGTACTCTTAGCATTTCCCATATGATGCTAAGATATTAAAATATGTTTACCTCATTTCCAATTTCTGTTATGCTTTATATTTCTACAAATATTTTAAAACACACATCATTACTGTTTCTACAGTAATTATTCATTTGGATTCACCCACATATTTACAGTTTCCATTTCTATTCATTTTCCCCCTATTTTTCCACATATGGAAGTATTTTTATTCTGCTTGAATACCTCCTTTTAGCATTTATTTTTGTGTGTGTATGCTGAAAAAATGTGCTCTCAGTTTTTTAAAAGTTTTTTTTTGAAATGTATTTATCTTACTTTACTCTATTATTTTAAATTATTTTTTTTTGTTTAATTAGATAGTATAGGCACACGGTACAGATTTAGAAATTTTATAGGATTTAGAATGAAAAATGAACCTCACTACACATTGGTCAAGTCAGGTAGCTACCCTCCCCAGGAGCAACCCCTTTACCAGTTTCTTATGAAAATTAAGGTTATTCTATGCACATATGAGTATATTGTGATATCTATCCACTCACTGAACTATCTGTTGATCCATCCATTGATCAATCTATCTAATTATCTGTCTTCCTGTTTATCTATCAGTCTACCTATATAAATCTATCAATCTATCTATATAGATTGCAGTTTTGTTAAGATATAGATGTTTAGTCATTTTTAGTTTTTAAGATAACTTCATTGAAATATTTATATAAAATGACATTCACACTTTTAAACTCTGGTTTGATGCATTTAAAAAAAAGATAGATACCTTGTATAATAACCACCATAATCAAGGTACAGAACATTTGCATCATTCCCAAGGTTGTTCTTGTGCCCTTTCTAGATCAATCCATCCTAAGCATTCCCAGCTCCAAGTAACTGTGAGATGTTTTTTGACACTAAATATTAGATATTTATTTTCTAGAGTTCAGCATAATTGAAATTATGTAAGTACCTTATGTGGAAGGTAGATTATTGATTTGAGATCATTGTCTTTTTTTAATGTAGATATTTACAGCAATAAATTTTCTTGTAAGCGTACTTTAACTGCTTCCCAGAAGTTTTGGTGTCTTGTATCTTCATTGTAATTCATCTCAAACTATTTTCTAATTTTCCTTATAATTTTCTCCCTGACACATTGTTTGTTGTTTGATTTCCACATATTTGTGAACTTCACAAATTTATTTTTTTATGGTTAATTCTTTGTGGTTGGGGAATATATTCTGTATTATTTCAAACCTTTTAAATTTATTAAGATTTGTTTTATAACCAAGAATATGATCTATCTTGAAGAAGTTCTATCTATGCTTTAAAAAAGCATATGTCTTTTTGGGTGAAGAATTTTATAAATGTATATTAGGTCAATTTTGTGTATCATACTATTCACATTTTCTGTTACCTTGTTGATATTTTGCATAGTTGTTTTATTCATTATTGAAAGTGGGTATCCGGGTGCCTGGGTGGCTCACTCATTAAGCATCTGCCTTCGGTTTAGGCCATGATCCCAGAGTCCTGGGATCAAGCCCTGCATCATGCTCCTTGCTTGATGGGAAGCCTGTTTCTCCCTCTCTCACTCTCCCTGCTTGTGTTCCCTCTCTAGCTGTGTTTCTTTCTGTCAAATAAATAAATAAAATCTTGGGGGGAAAAAAAGTGGGTAGTAAATTCTCCAAGCATTGTTGTTAGATTATCTATTTTTTTCCCTTTAATTCAGTCAAATTTTCTCCATGCATTTTTGGAGCTCTGGTGATAGGTGCAAATAGGTTTATAATTGTTATGACTTCATGATGGATTACCAATTTTTACCATTAAAAAATGTCCTGTTTTATCTTTAGTAATACTTTTAAATTTTGTCTGATGTTAGCATAGTTATTCCAGTTTTGTTAAGGTTCCTATTTTCATGATATATCCTTTTTTATCCTCTTGCTTTCACTTCTTTTTATTATCTAATCTAAAGTATGTCTCCTGTAGATAGTATATGGTTAGATCTTGCATTTTGTCCACTCAGACTCTGGACAAATCAGATGTCTCTGATTTTTTATTATATTGTTTTTTTCCATTTATGTTTATTATGTATTATGATAAATATGGTTAGATTTACACCTGCCTTTTTTTAATGTAGTTCTCATGCCATCTTTATTTGTCAGAGAGAGAGAGAGAGAGCACAAGCAGAGGGAACAGCAGGTAGAGGGAGAAGCAGGCTCCCCGCTGAATGAGGAGCCCAATGTAGGACTCAGTCCCAGGGCCCTGGGATCATGACCTGAGCAGAAGGCAGATGCTTAACCCATTGAGCCACCAGGCATCCTCATGTCATCTTTAGAGATAGAGCCTCTATACTATGTGTGGAGCTAGATGGATGAAAGAAGCCCTCAACATTTGGCTATATTCATGAGAAATTTAGCTTCTTCAACTTAGAGATGGAAAAGATGAGAAATGCTGGTGGCTTACTACTCCCAGTAAAATAAACTAAGTCCTGATTGGAAGCTGTGGGGTGAGGGAGCCCTATTTGTGGGTCATGTTTGCCTAGAATTGAGCTTCTATCAAGCTGAGTTAGGGTGAGGGAAATAGAAAGAATAGGGTGTGGCTCAAATGCTATAGATTCTTACTGGTTCTTACCAAGTCTTATGAATAAATGTTTTCTTTGTATGCTTCCGTGCCTTTATTACAATTTCCAGAGATATTAAATGGTCGGTTTCTTTTATAGTTTTTATCAGATTTTCTTGAGTCACTGGGAAGTGAGTCTGCATAGCTCCTCATAGTAACATCTCAAAAGTGGAACCACCCACTTATACTTTTGAGGACCATTTTTGCTGAATATAGAATTCTATGTTAGCGTTACTTTTCTTTCAGTACTTTAAATGCGTTGTGTATTGAAAATTTCTGACTTTTGGCTTTGATTCTTTCCTTCTGTCCATTATCTTATAGCCCCAATTCCTGCCTCCCTGAGCTGGACTTGAACTATTCAAAGACCATTTTTTTTTGGTAATGTATCTGTCATTTCAAGTTGTTCTCATTAGGAGTTTTGGTGCCTTACAGTTTCATCATAAGCAGCAATAAAATTTGTTTTTTAATGTGCTCAATGCCACAGTCTAATAGAATGACCACCCCACTGAAAGATCTAAGTGTTAAAAAATTAACCACAGTGATGCTAAAGCTGTTTTTTAAATGACTCAGTAGTGACCAGTTTAGGTATTTTTTTAAACAGTAAATAAAGCTTAAGGGAATTGAGAGATACAACTTTCTGTTTGACAACTGTCTCTTTCCTGTTCCCACTACCCCCTCATCCCAAACTGAATAACTTTGGTGGTTTCTATTGCACAAACAATTGGTGAAGTGAACACTTGAATGAAGAAGGAAATGTCTCTACCTACAGATTTGGAATAAGTACCTATCTAAATCATCCTGAATGACTTCTGGTCCTCTTATCTTTAAATCCAAGTGTTAAAATAAAGATGAAGTTAATCATCATATATAAATAACTATTCTTCCTGACAAAGAAAAAATAAAGGACCTGAATAAGAACTCTCAAAATTTTAAGATACTATGGAAACCAGCTTGTCACATCAGTTGCTTTGAAACTTAAAGATGTTTAAAGAAATTATTTATATACCTGGCTTATTTATGCAGTCATTGAAAGCATTCAAAGACTTTAGCCATTGTTAGTAGTTTAGTGCTCCTTATTGTTTAGAAGGAAAGGAAACAACAGAACGAACATGCTGACAATCAAAAGGCTCAATCAACATAAATTTATCTTAAAGCATTGTTTGTCTTTTTGTAATATGAGGTCAGCGAGCATGTAAGTTCCTGTATTATAATTAAGGATAATAAAGATTTCCTGATCCTAAATTCTGCCTTTCTGATCATCTCTAACTTCACTTGCAATTAAAAAGGTCACACACTAAAGGAATTGGTGTAACTTACTGACTTGCTAATCAATTGTTTATTTGTTCTACAAATCCAATTCTTTTTCCAAAAAAAATGACCTAATTTTCACAGCCTTGATTAAACTGAGAACCAAATTAGAGGATTTGTTTTCTTCTTCAGTTCTCTGTATTACGTTGGTTTAGAGGTGATCAAACACAGAGAAAACAAGCCTGCCTTTGGGTGAGATTTCCTTGAAGGTTTAAGTATTGTCAAAACAAAATCTACTTAAAATGTGTCAAACTTGTCCATTATTCTTACTGCAAACTGTGGAATGAAAAAGGCTTAATATATGCCACTAAAATAATCATAACTAATATTTACTCAGTACTTATTATTTTCAACTGTGTTAACGTGTTTTGTGTACCTTCTCTCCTTAACTCTGACACCAACCTTATGAGGTATTATTGTTATCTGTATTTTACAGACTGGGTGAAAAATTGGCCTAGAGAAGTTAACAGTAGTTACTAAAAGTCATGCAGCTTTTAAATGGGTAAATCAAATTCTTATGATTTGACTTCAGACCTAGTGTATATAAACAGCCTGTAATTCTTTCATTCTTTCTTTAATTTAAAAAAATTATTTGTTCCAATTCATTATTGAAGTAATGAGATACACGAGCCCTTTAAAATATGTGATGTATGCATATTATCAGCATTAAATAAAGTTTACAGTTTCTCTTGTTCACTTTTTAAGTGTTTAATATAACAAATTTTGATTGAATAAATGTATAACAATTTAAGTTGGAAATTTAGTGAATTTTTTAAGCTATTCTATATAATGGGTTAGAACTAAAGTATTAGTTTAGTTGAGACAATAAGATGATCCAGATAATAGCCCATCAGCGTCGTTGGCTTATTTATTTTATTTTCTGTAGAGAAAAGAATCAAATTGACCATTGAAGAGGTGAATCAGAGCTATCATGCCATCTAATCTACCCTGCAGCCCCAGAAGGTGACCCAATGTATAAAATGTAGAAAATTGAAAATGGTAGTAAGAAAAATATTTTGGATTCCAAGTAAACTACCTGTTTTTGTAGGGATAGATAGGTAGAGATAGATATAGATATCTATCTATATAACTGCTTCTTTGTTCTTCTGCTCTTAAAACTTGGTATCCATAGTTATTGCATGAATTGTGAATTCTTTTATAGTACAATAAGACTTCGTGATCACAAATATTTATCTTCATAAAATCTGAGGTTGGAGCAGCAATAATATCAGTCATCTGTATTTGCACCTAGATGAGGCATTATATGAGGTCCCTTCCGAAGAGGCAGGGTTTTTTTTTTTAATTGCCTCCTCTAAATTATTAAGTTTTTACTCTGAATTATCAGTATAGTGCCCCATGTAATGAATATTTCCTCATCTTTGAATCAAGTAAAGTATAGCTATCTAGCTATCAGGTACCCTCATTTTCTCAAATATTTTCTCTTTACTAAGTAACAACTAAATAGATGTTCTAAATTGTTAATGTCTTGCCACTAGTTTCCATAAATAATGATTTAAATATGTGGGGTAAACTATCACTTCTAAAGCAGGTATTATTGCCAAATATGATTATAACTACTTTATAAATGGTGTTTCTAATCTTCACTAAAACTTGTAGTAAAGCTATTATCATCCTTATTACAAATAAGGAAATTGACCTTCAGAGGAAATTCACTTATCTATGGCCACATGGCTACACCAAGTAGTATAAAGAGGGATTTATATAATAACATTTACTTTTTTTAATGAATGATCCTTCCATGAATCCAGAATTCCCTGGAATTCAAATAAATGACTTTGATGTCATAGTCATTTAGTCACACAAAGGCAGTACATGTAATAAGGAGATCAAAATTCCCAGGGCAACTATGAATGTATTTGAGAAAACAGCCCAGTCACACTAACTGACTAGTTTGAAACTTTGTACCCTCTTTGAACAACAGAGGTATTTGTCCCAAGATTGAAAGAATTAGGAACAATGCTCTGCATCCTGAAAGCTATTGGGCATTATTAATGGTTAGGGATTCAGAGATCTTAATGGCAGAAGTCAAGCTGTCAGGACATTTCATTTGACAGCAATCCTATGACTTACCCATAGTCACTGAAGTCAGTTTATAGTAAATAGAAATGGAATCTTAAAATGAGTGAATATGGAATCCCAAATACAAATACAATATATAACTAAAAATCAACAGTCATTTGAGGAAAATCAGTGACATGAAAATTAAGCAACCAAATTAAAAAATGAAAAAAAAATATCCAGTGTCACAATGTCAATGGAGTAATCACAAGTTTTGTTAAAATATATTTTATATTCTCAAGCGCCTGGGTGGCTCAGTCATTAAGCGTCTGCCTTCAGCTTGGGTCATGATTCTGGAGTCCTGGGATAGAGCCCCACATCGGACTATCCACTTGGTGGGAAGCCCACTTCTCAATCTCTCTCACTCCCCCTGCTTGTGGGAGGATATTATATGCTTGGGGGTTTGGGAGAATCAAAATCCTTAAAAATGGAAAAATATTATCACTGAGGAATATATTGTTTAGATTGCACATGGACGGAACAGATTTTTTTAAGTTGAAAATGGGGGTGAACTTAATGAGACTACAGTAAAGAAGAACAAAGATTAAAAATATGAAAGAAGATTTAAAATGCTTACAAGAAAAAGAAAAGTAAATACCACTATTCCTGTAAGACAACTTCTAAACAGAGAAATTGATGAAAAACGAATAGAAATAATTAGAAGCAATGGAAGAAAATAGTCATAAGCTAATGCAGTCATAATTATTTACAATGGAAGTGACAGCCAACACTCAAGTGGCATATGTGAAAAAAAGAAGTACATGATACATGTGCAGGAAAATTATTACACCATGGATGATGAGAAAATCTTAAGATTTTTAAAGATAATTTAAAATAATGAATTACAAAATAAGAGTCAGCTCAATAGAGTCAAGAGAGCTGCTGATTTTAGATGACAAGGAAATGATAATACAAAATTATATGCTCAGCTATAGCAACATACAAGAGAGAAGGAAAAACAAGTATGATTTTAGTAATATAAGAACTGAGAATTCGGGGCACCTGGGTGGCTCAGTTGGTTAAGCGACTGCCTTAGGCTCAGGTCATGATCCCGGAAACCTGGGATCCAGTCCCACATCGGGCTCCCTGCTCATCGGGAAGCCTGCTTCTCCCTCTCTCACTCCCCCTGCTTGTGCTCCCTCTCTGGCTGTGTTTCTCTCTGTCAAATAAATAAAATCTTAAAAAAAAAAAAAACAACTGACAATTCTAATCACCCACAGTGATATTATTAAACGTTTTGAGAGAACATAGGCTAGCAAGATAGATTTAAAAATTCAAAAGCCGTATATAGAAAAAGAGAACAGAGCAGAGAAGTCAGTGATATGATTAAATACAAAAACCTTTTGATTTTAAAATATAATTATCATCTGGAAAAAGAAATGTCAAAGAAAATTGTGGGGAGAGAAACTGTGGTGTGTACTAGAATATTCTATGACTTAATGTAAAGCTTAAAGCATGGAATGTTTACTATCTCTTGTGTATGTCTGGCTACCTATAAGTACAGAATTACAATCACATGAAAGGGGACAATGCAAAATAATTGCAGGAAAGTGATGTTTAAAGAGAGCAGGAGAGGAATCACTTTAGAAGTAGAAGGGAATATTATCCATACTAATACTTTACCCTTTAATCTCAAGGAAAAAAAAAGTTAGATTATATGTAAGTAGAGTGTAGCAACCCAAATGGTTGCTGTATTATTCATTGGGATTTTTTTGATGTCTAAATGTTTCACACTAACATAAAATATCATGAAAGTAAGAAAAAGTGAATAGGAGGGAAAATGATACTTCATGAAACATGAAATATTCCTAAAAAAACAGTCTTACTTTCTACTTAGAAAACTAACAAAATCAAAATATACACACATATTTTTCCCACATGGGCTAAGGAGTTAAATTTATGTCCAAATATGAAATCAGTTTTGAATAATTGTTATAATTTTCTGGTAAGAACAAATCTGCCTAAACATGAGAATGCAGCTGAATCTTAAAGAAAAAACTGGTAATTTTAACTATATAAAAATTAAATGATCTCTAAAAAGTAAATATATAAACAAAAACAAAATTTTAAGTGGTGTATTTGTGTAAAACATTTATTTTCTTTTTATCATGACCAAAATTTAGTACAGAAATATAAAAATAAATACTAAAATTTAATAATGAAAAGAGGTAACATAGAGAAAAGATGAAATATATGAATAGGCTATGAACAAAACAATATAATATGCATGTTTCAATAAATGTATGCCAAGTTAACTGAATAATTTGGGAATACAAATCAATATAGATTTTTTTCACCTTTTGTATTTGCAGGAATAACAGTAATTAATGGTATCAGTTTGGAGTAAAGTTGTGGGGAAACACAATATCTCATTTTCCAGTGAAAAATAAATTTTTAAAGCATTCTTATCAAGTCAACTTGACAGTGACAATCAAAATTTATAATTTTCCCAAGTATTCCTGCTCTCACCATTATAGAACTAGATTTTTAGCTCAAAGAAATACAGATGTGCACAAAAAATTCATGTACATGAATGTTTACTATAATAGCATTTAGAATAATAAAAAATTGAATATAATCTAAATCCCCTTCAATACATGAATATTAAATATCCAGTGGTGCCTTCAGAGTTTTATAATACAGTAGATAAAAAGAATGAAGTGAAACCTACATGGAGGGAACTGGAGAGATTTTCATGTATGTTACTAAGGAAATGATAGTTCAGAACAATACACATTTAGCTATTTCTGGCTAAATCATATAAACTAAAACCATATACTTTTATACTACATAGAGAAGTATGTAAATATTAAAGCAGAGGTCTTAAAGAACAATGAGCAAGCTTTTTACAGTGATTCCCTGTGAAAAGGAAAATGCATCTTTATACCTTCTTAATTTTGTTGTAAAACTAAAACTGCTCTGAAAAAATAGTCTGAAAAAATAAAGAGAAAATTACAACTAGAGATAAGGAGAGGTGCATCTGTGTATTTTTTTTTTACTTACTACATTTTTGATAATTTGAAGGTTTACCATGAGAATATATTCGCATATTTAGTTTAATTACTAAATATATTTATTATTTATTAGATCAAATGCTTTAGTAGCAGCTAGAGAACCTCCCTCTACTTTTCCTTTGAGGCACTTATCTAATCTATAGTACTTGAAATAACTTGAGAAACTCTCTTGTTTATAATCTACAATCCCCTTGGCCCTTTCCTTGTAGTGACTTGAAAAGCTCCAGGCATTGTATCTGTGTTTAAGGCAAGAAAAAAGAAAGAAGGAATGGTGCTGGCTGTATCTGTCTTTTATTAATAGGGACACAAAAATTCTCAGAAGCCCACAAAGAAACTATTGCTTACAACTCACTGTATATAACTATGTTACATGGGCAAGTCTAGCTATAGAAGAAGCTATATACTTCTATGGAATGGGGGGAAAATGTGAAGGGCTGTTGGGTCAGCATCTATCAAATCAGGCTTTACAGTTTTTACCTATAATTTAACATTTTATCTAAATTCTGTTTATTTCATTTAACTGATAGCATAAAATATCTGTACTCTAAATCCTTGCCAGAGAATATAATTTCTACCTCACTGCCTCTAATTAACTATGCATAGTTATACATAACTGTGGCCAAGAGAACCAATGTTTAGGAAAGATTTACTGGAGGATATAGCCTGTCTATTCCAAATACTTTAAGTTCTACTCTGTAAGTAAGCCATCTAGCTCAACACCATGGACTCTCCACTTTGATCCTTTTGCTTTCAAAGGTCTTCAAATCACTTTTCTCAAACTGACCTTGGCATTGATACCATCATCCATTTATGAAGAATATTATAATAAACTACCCTGTGAAACTAATTACTATGTTTTCTTAAAAATTATATCTGTAGTGTTGCAGAACTTAAAACTCCATCAATTAAACAATTGCTATATTTTGAAACTTCTTTTAATTTAAGGATAAACATTATTTTTTTATGTGAGGTCATATCGTTTTCAACAACATGACTTTTAATATCTATTTTTTTGTTGTTGTTGTATGGTTGTGGCATATAACTCATTTAACTAATTCTCTCCTGCTCAACATACAGCAGTTTTCCATGTTGTTGCTATTTTAAGTTTCAATGAACATCCTTGTCACTAAATCTTTTTGACCCTCATTGACTATTTCCAGAAATGGATCAATAAATAAGGATGTGTTTAAGTCTTTTAATTTGCAATTAAGTGGTATTTTAAGGGAGGTGAGTGACATGAACTGGTAAAAATGTGGCTGGGGAATATTTTATTTGAAGGAACTGCAATGATTAAAGAAACAGCAGTAAGTCTAATTTGACACAGCAAACATATTGATTTGGTAGGAGTGATGATAATGTTGGAGAGTTGAGGATGGAAATGCATTCATAAACATGCCGACAAGCAAGAAGGCAGGTGTGACAGAGATGATAAACAAAATCATAGTTTGAATGAGTTGGACTGGATTTGCGGATGGTATATCACATTTGACGCCATTTGAGTAGAAGGAGGATAATGCAAACATAGGTTTGGAGGAAGTTTAAACTGACTACAAGGCATGCAGTGAAATTAAGTTATATGAGGGCAACTGGAATAATAGAAGTATTATATGGTCATTACTGGTATTTGTATTAAATTGCATGTTAATCCTGTGTCTATTTTCCTTTTAAATTCTTAGCCTTTTACTTTACTTCAGGAAGACATGTATAAACAAAGCATATATGAATGCAAAAGTGATTATGTATTTATATCTTTAGAGTAGTATTTTCTTTGATGCCCCTTCTTTAATTCATATTTAAATATTTTTAATATATTTTTTATGTTTTTTCTTCATATGCAAAAAATCTGTACACAAAACCATGAATATATACTCAAGGACAAACTTCAATAGCATGTACATATACAATGCATGTGAATATATTTTTTTAATGGTTTTTTAAAGGAGATCAATTTCACATAAATATTTGGAACTTGGTATTCTCATTAGTAGTAGCTCATGCAAACCATTTGAGCCATCTGGAATATTTCTAATTCTTTGTTGTTTTTTCAGTCATACAAATTTTTTCATGATATGAATATCCCAGAATTTATTCAACCATACTTCTTTCTGAGCACTGGCTTTTTTCCCCTTTTTTTCCTCCATTACTAACAATGATCCCTCAAGCATTCTTGCTCATGTCCACCCCAGGCCTAATGTATATGACTCTGCCAACTGGCTTAGCCCCACCTGCACTCCCCATTCCCACAACTGGCTTTTTACTCCAGGGAAAGTCAAATGGCCACCATTACTTCATATCTCCATCACTGTTTCTTAAAGCATCCCTTGAGTTTTAGGTTGGGTTTCCATCACACCTTCCATGAAAGAAGAACGAATGTCCCAAGTACCAACTTTCACTAAGAGCTATCAGAGGAAGAGTTCCGAATACAGATGAAGATCGGTGGTGTAGGATGCATGCAGACAGGAGAACTAGATGGAAAATTCATTCCTTTTCCTTATTCTCATCCATGATTATACAGAGGACAGTAGTTTTATAGAAACTCTCAATAGATGTCACTTCTGATTGAGTAAAGGACTGTTTCCTGTGAGGCTGTAGCTAGCTTGATAACACAACACTTTATATACACTTTTCCTTCTTCCATGACTCTCTTACTGCTCTGGATTGTACTCCCACTAACCTGTTAACAGTAAAACTATGCCAAGACTTCTTTTGGAGGGAGGTCAGGGGCATTGAGCTAAGGCAGTCCTTATATTTTATTTGATATATAATTTTATTTATGTGTGAAATATTTTTATGTATATATGTTTTCAAATTACTTTAAAAAAATAGTTCATGTTTTCACCATCAATGCATGAGTACCTTTTATTCCACATTCCTATGAGGGGGTGTTGTAGCTCTTTTAACATTTTCTAGGCCGTTTATTTACTTTTTGCTTATTTGCTTATCTGTTTATTTGTTTTATAACATTAAGAAAGAATTCCAGTATAGTTAACATACAGTGTGATATTATTTTCAGGTGTACAATATAGTGATTCAGCAATTTCATACATCACCCATGACAAGTACACTCCTTAATTCCCATCACCTAATACCCCACCACCAACAACCTCCTCTCTGGTAACCATTAGTTTCTTAGTTTCAATCTCTCTCTCTCATCTTTTCTTTGCTTATTTTTTGTTTGTTTCTTAAATTTCACATGTGAGTAAAATCATATCGTATTTGTCTTCCTCTGACTTTTTTCATACTTTCCAGCTTCATCCATGTCATTGCAAATGGCAAGATTTTATTCTTTTTTATGACTAAGTAATATTCCATTGTGTTTTTATGCCACATCTTTATCCATTCATCTACTGATGGACAGTTAGTCTGCTTCCATTTTTGACTGTTGTAAATAATTCTGCTATAAACATCGGAGTGTATATATCCCTTTGTATTAAAATTCACTTATTTTAAATGTACAGTACAATAACCTTAGTAAATTTATGTAGTTGTACACCATCAATGCAATCCAATTTTAAGACATTTTCATCCAGTCTAAGACACCTTATGCCCATAAGCAGTCACTCTAAAACCCTTCCCTGACTTCTAGCCCCAGGCAACCATCACTCTAACTTCTTTCTCTGTAGATTTATTTATTCTGTCATGGCATATAAATGAAATCACATGCTATGCACTATTTTGTGACTGGCTCAATTTACTAAACAAAATGTTTTTGAGAGTCATCATGTTAAGTATTCATAATTTGTTCCTTTAATTAGAAAATGTTATTGTATTTTATGGATGTACTATGTTTGTTTAGATATTTATCAGGTTATGGTTGCAAATGTTGTTCCTACTTTTTGGCTCTTATGAATAATGCTACTGTGGACATTTACACCAAGTTTTTGTGTGGATGTAGGTTCATCTCCCTTGGTTAGATACTTAACACTGGAATTCTTAGGTCAAAAGGTAAACTTATATTTAACTTTTTAAACAGATTTATCTATCTATCTATCTATCTATCTATCTATCTATCTATCTATCTATCTATCATCTATCTATTTTAGAGAGCAAGAGAGAGAGTGATGCATGAGTGGGGAGAGGAGCAGAGAGAGAAGGAGAAGGAGAGAAGCAGATTTCCTGCTGAGCATGCAGCCTGTTGTGGGGCTCTATCTCACAACCTTGAAATCATGACCTGAGCCTAAATCAAGAGTTGGATGCTAAACCAACCAACTTATCTACCCAAGTACCCCTATGAAACTTTTTATGAAACTGCTAAGCTTTTCTTTTTTTTTTAAGTAATTGTGCCATTCTGTGTCCCCCCCAACAATGAATGAGGTTTCAGTTTCTGTATTTCCTTACAAACACTTGTTACCACCTGTCTTACTTTATTAAAGCTATTCTAGTGGATGCAAACTGTTATCTCACTGTGGTATTAATTTGAATTTTCCTAGCAGCTAATAATGTTAAGCATCTTCTCATATGTTTATGGTTATTCATACATGTGCTCTAATGAAATCTCTATTCAAATATTTATACATTTTAATAAGTTTTTAATCTTACTAACTTATAAAAGTTTTTTCCCCTTTTTTCTAATAATCTGGATACAAATCCTCTATTAGAAATATGTTTTAGGGATGCCTGGGTGGCTCAGTTGGTTAGGTGACTGCTTTCGGCTCAGGTCATGATCCCGGAGACCCAGGATTGAGTCCCACATAGGGCTCCCTGCTTGGCGGGAAGCCTGCTTCTCCCTCTCTCACTCCCCCTGCTTGTGTTTCCTCTCTGGCTGTGTTTCTTTCTGTCAAATAAATAAAATCTTAAAAAAAAAAGAAATATGTTTTAGGGGTGCCTGGGTGGCACCACAGAGCAGGGAACCCTATGTGAAGCTTGATCCTGGGATTCCGGATTCATGACCTGAGCTGAAGGTAGACATTTAACCACTGAGCCACCCGGGCACCCCAGTAAAATCTTTAAAAAAATTAAAAGACATATGTTTTATAAATACTTTCTTCCAGTCAGTTGCTGGTCATTTCACTTTCTTACTGGTATTTTTGGAAGTGCAAATGTAAAGTCAAATTTTAATTTTGATAAAATTTAATTTGTGTGTTTTTTTTCTTTTATCACTCTTGGTTTTGGTATTATATCTTAAGAAATCTAAATCAGTTGTGTAGAAAATAAGTAAGGATACAGAAAACAAAAACTATTAACCAAATTGACCTAATTGAAAAATATAGAGTGTTCTAGTCAACACCAACACAACAGACATTCTTTTCAATTGCACACAAAATATTTATCAATTTAAGCATATTCAGGACCATAAAACAAGTCTCCATAAATTTAAAGTAATTTAAATCATAAAAACAGATTCCTTGATTGAAATGAAATTAAGTTAGAAATCCACAAAAAAATCTATAAAATATGATATATTTGGAAACTAAAAATATACTCCCACTTAATCCATGAATCATAGAAAAAATTAGAAGGGAAATTATATAGTTTTGTGAATTGACTGAAAATGAAAACAACATATCAAAATCTGTGGCATGGTGATGGAGCTGTTTTTAGAAGGAAACTTATAATATTGAATGCCTTTATTAGAAAATAGGGAAAGTTTTAAGGCAATTGTCTCTTCTATCCCTTTAAGAAGCTAGAAAAAAAAAAGAAGCTAGAAAAAAGAAAAGCAAATAAACCCAAAGTAAGTAAAATAAAGAGTATAATAAAGATCAGCATGGCAATCACTGAATTCCAAATCAAAAACACAATAACAATAAGAAATTGAAGATTGAGAAGATCAATAAAATTGATAGACCTCTATATAGATCATTTGACAAATTAATCAAGAAAAAAATGGAAAACACATACTTTCTCAATGTCAGGAACGAGAAAAGTGACATCACTAAAAATTTACATATATTAAAATGACAATAGGGAAATATTATGAACAATGTCAAATTAAAAATTTACAACTTATATGAAATGGACAAGTTTCTTAAGAGGCACAAACTACCAAAGGTCACATGCATAAAAATGTATAAATGCAATTATAACTATTAAAGAAATCAGAACCCTCCCTTTAAAGATAACTCTGGGCCATGATGGCTTCACTGGGGAATTCTACCAAACAATTAAGGAAGGAAAATAATAAACAAACAATTCTATTTAAACTTTTTCATAAAATTTAATAGGAGGTAATATTTCTCAATCCATTCAATAAGGCTGGAATTACTATGATACCAAAAGTTGACAAACACATTATAAGAAACAAAAATAACAAACCAATTACTTCATGAACACTGATGCCAAATTCTTAAATTTTCACAAATCTAATGTAATATTTTATGAAAAAGATAATACATCATGATCAAGCAGTATTTATCTAGAAATACAAATATTATTTGACATTTAAAAATCAAAGAACTTTCCTTTCCTTAAGTATGGGCTGTTAACAGTGACTTCCTTCCAAAGAATACAATATGAAAATAAGGGATAAATATGTAACTTCACAGTAGAGAAATCTAACAAACACTACCTCAGTCAAGCAATGAAGGTCAAGATCAAGTCATAAGTCATATTGATGGCATGTACCCTGATATAGTATGGTGAAAATGACAATTTATCTCCCTTATTGTTTGGCAAAAACCCATAATTCCAATCTAATCATGAGAAAAATTGCACATGAATTTCAGTAGTGGGTCCTACTTAGGAACTACCTGGCCACTACTCCTCAAAATTATTAAGTATATTGGGGCATCTGGGTGGCTCAGAGGGTTAAGCCTTGGCCTTCGGCTCAGGTCATGATCTCAGGGCCCTGGGACTGAGTCCCACATCGGGCTCTCTGCTCGACAGGGAGCCTGCTTCCCCCTCTTTCTCTGCCTGCCTCTCTCCCAATTTGTGATCTCTTTCTCTGTCAAATGCATAAATAAAATCTTTTAAAAATTTTTAAAAAAATTGTTAAGTATATAAAAACAAGTCAAGTAAGAGAAGCTGTCACAGCCAAGAAGGACTCTAAGGTAATATAGAGTCTATGCTATAGAATGCATGTTTGTGTCCCCTCAAAATCAACTATTGAAACCAAATCCCCAATGTGATAGGATTTGGAGGTAGGGCTTTGGGAGCAGACTAGGTCATGAGAGCAGAGTCCTCAGGAATGAGATTGGTGTTCTTATATGAGAACATCCTTACCACTTCTACCATGAAAGATTATAACAAGAAGATTTGTTTATGAACCAGAAAGCAGGATCTTACCAGAAACTGTATCTTCCTGTGCCTTGATTTTGGTCTTCCCAGCCTTCACACTGTGAAAAATGAGTTTGTTGTGTATAAGTCACCAAATCTATGGTGTTTTTGTTACAACAGCCCAAATACAATGACCAAATGTAATGTGATGTCCTGGATGGACTCTTGGAGCAAGGAAAAGACATTAGGTGAAAACAGGGACATCTGAATAAACTATGGATTTTAGTTAATAATATGTCGATATTTCTATTAATTATAACAGATGTATCATACTGTTGTAAGATATTATAAAAAGAGGAAACTGGGTGTGGAATATGTGCAAACTCTTTGTAGTATATTTTCACATTTCTGTAAATCCAGAACTATTCTAAAAATCAAGTCAATCTGTGCAACTCATTATATAAATGTGCTTAAAATGAAAAACCAAATGGTCATCTCATTAGATGCAGAAAACACATTTGACAAAAATCCATCATCTATCCCCAGTAAAACGCTTAGCTAATTAGGAGTATAAGGAAAGTTCCTCATGCTGATAAAGGGAATCTATGAAAACAGCTAACATCATATTTAAAAATGAATTAATGCTTTATAGGTAAGGCAATCTTTCATATTGTCCTGGAGGTCCTAACTAATGTCTTATGGTAAGAAAAAAAGAAAGGGATCTCAGCTGGAAAGAAGAAATAACACTACCTTATCCACAGAAGACATCTAAAACAAACAAAACACCAAGAAATAAACAAATAGCAGAAACAAACAAACTAAAAAGAAAACATAAAAACAAAGAAGTACAGTAGAATAAAGTGACTATACCAAAATATGGTTATATAAAATTCTATTGTACTTTTATACCAGTAACAAACAATTGGAAATTGGAATTAAATAATCATTTATGATGACATAGAAAATATGAAATATTTAAGATAAATCTGACCAAAGATATATAATATTTATGCATTAAAATTTACAAAACATTGCTGAGAGAAATCAAGATTTAAATAAATGGAATGATATACTCTGTTAATGGATGAGAAGATTCAATCTTTTTTAAGAAGCCAATTATTCCCATAATGATATATTGATTCATCCCAACCCCAATTAACAGTCAAGTAGAGTTTATATAAAATTGACAACCTAAATTTCTAAATTAATTTCAAAAATTTATATGGAAATACAAGGGACCTAAAGAAAAACAACATTGATAAAGATCAACGTTGGAGGATTCACACTTTAAATATTATTTTGAAGGTATACTAATAAAGGCTGCAGTAGAAAGATAGACAAATAGTTTAATGGAAGAGGAAACAAAGCCCAGAAACAGACCCTTACTAATATGCTGAATATATTTTTAACAAAAGTATAAAGAAAATTCAGAGGAGAAAGGATAATGTTTCAACAAATAATGCTTGGACAATAGTGTATATCTTCCTGGAAAAAAAAAAAAAAGGCATTTCCATTCCAAACTCTGCATCATATGCACACGATAACTCAAAATGAATCATAAACATAAACATAACAGCTTAAAACTATAAAGCTTCTAGAAGAAAATATAAAATAAAATTTTTATGATCTTGGCTTAGGCACAGGTTTATTTGGTACAACAAGGAAAGTCCAGTCTTTGATTCATTGATTGGCATTTTGACTTTTAAATTAATATCTAGTTTTTAAAAAAGAATTAAAAGATGAAAAGATAAGCCACAATGAATTTGTTTATGAACCAGAAAGCAGGATCTTACCAGAAACTGTATCTTCCTGTGCCTTGTATAAAACACTCTGAAAACTCAAAAATAACAAACAAATCAATTATAAAAATACATGTGGATATTGAACAGACACTTCATCATTGAAGATATTTGGAAAATAAACATGTTCAGTGATGCTCAGAATAATAGTCCTCAGGGAAATGAAAATTAAAATCACAATGAAATAATGCAAATCACCCATTAGAATGTCTACAATTGTTAAAAGAGACCAGACTCAAAATTACCAAGGAAGTAAAGCAACTGGTAAGCCTGTATGCTGCCGGTGGGAATATAAAATTGTACAACCACTTGGGAAAATATTAATCATATGACTAAGCAGTCCTACACTAGGGCATTTACCAAATGAAAACATGTGTCAACACTACACTTATACACCAATATTAAGAGAAGGGTCATTTGTCATTTAATTGAAAAACTGAAAAATTTCCAAATATCCATCACTAGGTGAATAGATGAATAAAATACAGTAGATACAAATAGAATTTACTTAGCATTAAAAAGAAAAATTAATGAACACTGACTATTAATGCAAACTGTAACATAGATGGATCTAAAAATAATTCTGCTGAATTCAAGAGCTGGGGGAGGTAAAAAGTACATATACATGATTACATATGCTATTGATTGTTGAAAAACAGAGAAGGTAGGAGCACCTCCCTAACCAAGTCAAAAATCTATATATAACTTTGAACTTTCCTAAAACTTAACTACTAATAACCCACTGTTGACTGGAAGTCTTATCAATAATATAAACAGCTGATTAACACATATTTTCTGTGTTATATGTATTATATATTTCTTTTTTCTTTTTTAAAGATTCTATTTATTTGATAGGGAGAAACACAGCTAGAGAGGAAACACAAGCAGGGGGAGAGAGAGGGAGAAGCAGGCTTCCCACCAAGCAGGGAGCCCAGTGCCGGGCTGGATCCCAGGACTCTGGTTTAATGACCTGAGACAAAGGCAGAAGCTTAAGGACTGAGCCTTAGGTACCCCTATATACCATTTTCTTACAATAATATCTTTTTTCTTAATTTTTTTTGTCTGACCATGAAGTTTTTTTTTAAATTATCATAGATCTCCAAAAAATTTTCCAATATGTTTATCAAAAAAATGTTTATAAGTTGACCTGCACAGTTCGAATTCATGTTGTTCAAGATTCAACTGTATATAAAATTCTAGCAAATTCAACTAATCTACAGAGATTCTCAAAACTATAATCTATAGAAAACAGATCAGTGGTTTTCTGGGAATGGAGTGTGGAGGGGACAGTGTTTGATAAGGGTAGGTGTGGTGATTACCAAGGGGCATGAGGAAACTGAGGAATAATGCTTGTGCTTATTTATAATGCTGGCTTATGGTGATGGATTCCCTGGTGTATACTTAACTAATCATACATTTTAAATATATGCAGTTTATTGTACATAATTTACACTTCAATAATGCTATTTAAAAAAATTAAGGATGGGGATGAGACAAGAAGGTTGAAGGTGTGTGTATATCTTGCACTTTAATCTTTTATTCTTCATATATATTTTTGTTTTGTTTTTGTTATTGTTGTTTTCATTAGGTGTTGATCCTGTTCCTTTAGCAGTTCTGTTTCCCTAAGTATTGTGATTATTCTACCTGATTTTGATCTTGCTGCTTTAGGATCCCTGATATAGTCTGGTATTGTTCACTTCACTGGGCTCCGTTCTTAATATGGGAGTATCCTGTTGATGGTGGAAGCTAAAAGGTGTTTCAGGACTAAGATTTGTAGGGAAAATATAATACCCTAGAGTGACACCCTCCTGGCTTCCAAGGGAAGGAGACCCAGCAGTCTTTTTTTTTTTTTTTTTTTTTTTTAAAGATTTTATTTATTTGACAGAGAGAAACACAGCCAGAGAGGGAACACAAGCAGGGGGAGTGAGAGAGGGAGAAGCAGGCTTCCCGCCGAGCAGGGAGCCCGATGTGGGACTCGATCCCGGGTCTCTGAGATCATGACCTGAGCCGAAGGCAGTTGTCCAACCAACTGAGCCACCCAGGCGCCCCTAGCAGTCTTTAACTCTGGGGGCTCAAGAAGATCCTTGATCATTTTAAATATTTTTTTAAATTTTATTTATTTATTTGACACAGAGAGAGATCACAGGCTGGCAGAGAGGCAGGCAGAGAGAGAGGAGGAAGCAGGCTCCCTGCTGAGAAGAGAGCCTGATGTGGGCCTCGATCCCAGGACCCTGAGATCATGACCTGAGCTGAAGGCAGAGGCTTTAACCCACTAAGCCACCCAGGCACCCCATGATCATTTTAGATTAAAGTTCAGGCATATTCAGACATGCTTAATGGTCACCATTCTGCAAGAGGTCCACAGTTTTCTAAATTGAAAACTTTTACTTGAATGCACTGTCTTCTTGTCCCTCTCTCTGTGACCTGATGGTCCCCTCATCTTGCTCAAGCACTTCTGGGAAGAAATCCCTTTATCATATCTCTGACAATATCCCAGTAGAGCCCAAGACATCACCACACCCAGTTAACTGCACATCCATACAGCTGGTTGGGAGTATGTCAGAGTTAGACATGCATATAGGGGTAGTGTTGTCATAATTTCTCAGGTGTTTCAAAAGATATGTTTTTAAATAAAACAATGGCCATGGCCATGCTTGTGACAGTCTGAATGGTTTACAAATTTCTCCTGAGAATACAGCTTGAACTGCAGACAGAGACATGCTGCCCAAGTCTTAAAAAAAGATTTCTCATTAGAACATTATTTTAAAAAATAATTGGTCCTCTTAATCTATAACAGAGCATGGACTCACAGGCTGTCAGTGATTAAAATTAAACCTTATTTGCCTTTTAACATAGTACTATATTCTTGTGTAATTGAGTAGGAATTGATACCAGTTGTGATGGACAGTAAGCTTATCCAACATGACGGAGACAGATTTCTAAGAAGATGGCTCTGGTGTTTTTGTGTACAAAGGGAATGAGTAGACCATACCAGCAACATGTAATTATTCTGTATCTAATTATTCATTTGAGGAACACAACTTTTCGGAGAAAAAGAAAAGAAGACAGACCAATACAATTACTATTTGCCTAAGTACACTGTTTGGTAGGAAGCTGTAATTAGTTTTTCATTAAATTTGCATGAAGTGATTTAAAAAAAAATAACAGGAGAAGTTAAATGCATGCATCTAAGAACAGAAAGTTTGGATGTGAGTTAACATTATAATATGGGCTGATTTTTTAGGCAGAAGTACAACAAGTGATAATTTCTTAGATTTAAATTAAAAGCTAATGAGTTTTATAAAGAAAGTCACTTAAAATGCGAAGTTTCAAGAAATATATTCTAGGAAACCAGTAGGAAATTTCATTTTGGCTACTTTCTAGTCTTACTTGTGGGCTAAATTTTGTTTGTAGATGCGACTTTACGAAAGCTCAGTTTCTATATTTAATACTGTTTCTGTAGATCAATATGTAGTTGTCTGTATTTTTTTGCTAAACGAAGTCTATTAATGTACTCCTACCAGTATTAATGGAGAAGCATTATTTGTGAAATGTATGAGCTACACCTAAAACCTGTGCCCTTAAGTAGAATTATCCGCCACTATTTAATTTTAAAAAGCAGAGAATCATTTCCAAAATGTAGATTGAATAATTGAAATGGAAAGATGGATTACTCCACTCATACATCTCAATTTTGTCTTGAATTAGCTTCTCTCTAGGTGAAAATTATTGTATTTCTTATCATTAATAATTTTTCAGACTTAACATCACAGACCAAAGGCTATTCTCCTTGAATCACACAGATATTGGTACTCTATAATACTCACCTGGCAAAACCATGCCTTTTTAAGTGCGACTGGCTAACAAACCACATCTGTACCTACACAACTGAACACAGGTGGAAACTCACATGGCTGCTGGCTGTTCTCCCACCTTCCCAACTGTCTTAAATCTCTTATTTTCTTAAACCTCAATTCTTGCTTCCAAAACAAGTATTCAGAAGAGAATTTCTATAAATCACACTACCACATATCCTGAACTACCTATGTTAGTGCCAGTACTCTGCCTTCTGTGAATACCCTGAATGACCAGTGATCCCAGCTAAGGCCAACATGTTTACTTGTACATAGGATCCTTTCTCCTTTTGCATATGTGAGTATTGATGTCTCCTCCAGAAGTTCTTCTCTTTGTCCTATATTATAATTTTCCCCTTTTAAGAAAAATTATACAAACTTGGAAATTAAGTAAGATTACTTTATGCTTTCCTAAACTTACACTAGAACATTTTCTAATAATCTTGCTTAAGAATCACCTAATCTTTGGGGATGCTTTTTTTTCTATGAAAGTTTAAAAAATTATCAAACATATTGCAATTAAAGGAATTTTGTTGTGAGTAAATGTACTTTACTGTTCTTACTATATCACATATCACATCACCAGTTTACCCCACTTTTGTTGATGCAAATGAACAAAGCTTTTCATTTTTTCTAAAAAAGTTTTATTTGAGCCCAAGATAGGACAGATGCCCTGTATACACAATCTTCAGGAAGAGAGTGCTCCTAAGAAGGAATGTTTGATACAGGTTATATATGTTTTTTTACATCAAGAGTTATAAATCATCATGACATAAGATACTCCAGAAAATTACAAACTTTATCTTATGCTTTTAGATTGTGCAAGGTTGTCAGCTTCAGGAGCATGGGAATTTAGGGAGATTCTTATTTTTATGTTTGAAATGTTTCTTTTAGGTTATTTTCTAACAAAGTACAATGTGTGCTTCGGGCAGAAATGGAGGCCATGTTTTGAAGTTTGGTCAAGTCATTCTGACCTTGGTAAAAGTTAAAAATGCAGTTTCCTTGAGAGCCCAGGAGCAGAGCCCACAACTTTAAAAGTTGAAAATTTTTTTATTACTATTTATCCATTTATTGATCTTATCTTTAGTGCATTTGAAAATAATTATAAAAAAGTTACAGTTTTGTTTGATGTACTATTTACTATTGATTATGGCCTCAAACCTGTAAAGTTTGATGTTAACTTACTTGTAGAAGATTGATAAACTGCGAACTGTATTCATTTGGAAACATTCGAATGTTTTTCTGTCCTATACCTTAAAAAAAAAATATATATATATATAGTATATACTATATAAATAAAAAATATATATACATGTAATTCCTGTAAGATATCAATCTGCTTTATGTTTAACTGTGCATGCAATTTTACCCTACATTCTCTTTTTCTAAGCTCTCCTTTTTCTGAATCATCTTTACCGTCATGCTGGTTCTGTCATAAATAAGTTAAATAGAACTGATAATAACTATATATTTGTATGAGACTAACATTTTTTAACTTTTTAATTTATATTTTCAGAGTCTCCATCATCAAATCTTTCTATTACACTTAAGTATGTTATTATTTCCTCTTAAAATAGCCTTCTGTTGACACCACTTCCCTTTTTAAACTATTACTCCATTTCTTTCCATTTTAGAGCAAAATTCATCCAAAGATTTATGCTCTCATACACTCTAGAGCTTACAAAAATCAGGCTATTTCCATCAACTACCTATTAAATCAAACTTTCTTGTCAAGATCACCAATCCTGTCCACAATAGTTAATACAATTATCCCATTCCATATATTACTTCTCAGTAGCATTTCCCACCATTTGTCCTTGACTTCCAGCTTACCATTTTCTTTTGGTTTTCTTTCTCTCTCACTGGCTGCTTTTCTTAATATCCTTGGCTGGTTTCAGTAGATTTTACTGGATTTTGCATGGGCTATACCTTAAATCTGCCTGTAATCAAATACAATAATGTCTTTTTTTTTTTTTAACTATCAACTGGCTACTAGCAATTTTAGAAATATGTTGTTGATTTCTTGCATTCTCTGTATGTATTGATCTCTAAAAACCTTAGTCAAGTAACAGCAAACTTAAATTAATTATATGAATCCAGAAGATATATTTATTATGCTGCAACTTCCAATATAACTGAATACTAGTCTACCATATTTAGAAATAAATTTGAACTTTTATTTTAACTATATCTTCCTCCATTGTCCTCACAAATAACAGAATATTATGATTTGCTCTGTTGTAATCTGAGACTATATAACTATAATAACGTTTTCTTCAAACAATTTTTTTTATTATACTTTTTTTTTAAGATTTTATTTATTTGACAGAGAGAAACACAGCTAGAGAGGGAACACAAACAGGGGGAGTGAGAGAGGGAGAAGCAGGCTTCCTGCTGAGCAGGGATCCCGATGTGGGGCTCGATCCCGGGTCTCCAGGATCATGACCTGAGCCGAAGGCAGTCGCTTAACCAACCAAGCTACCCAGGCACCCAACACGTAGTATTTTCAACAAAAAATATCCTTTAATATATGTTCTTTAAAAAGATACAGTAAATTTATTTCAACATTCATTAGGAGGGTTTTTACATAGTCTTGGAAATTCCCTGGAAAACCAAAAGAGAAATTTAGTTGTGATTTTCAATTTTGTGACTTCCTTGCATCCCTAATATAAACTATGGTGCCATTTTGCATTTGTATCCCTACTTACCTGTCCTTTTAACTGAACTCCAGTTACTGTGTTTTTGATTAGAGATGAGGGATTTCAAGTAGATAGAATAGTCCTACTGTGGCCATTTTAACCAGAGTCATAATTCCCTTGAAATATCTGATTGTTTTAGAACACACAGCTTCTTAGAGATCAGAATTTTCTTAATAACTTCAACATAATAATGGAAAGTTCTAGTTCATCACACTCATGGTAACGCCTTAGAATGAACATTTGTCCATGTAACTCTAAACTAATAAGGGATTAATAATCCTTATATCTGAATATGTATGTATAAATGAAGAGTATGCTTCCAAGTGATAACAATAAGGTTTAGATGTTTTCTGGTTTTGTTGCCATTATCTCATTCAGTTATGAAATTCTTGAGCAATTGCCTCTGACCTATTTATGAGCTTAAATAAAACTCTCATTGCAGATAATATAACTTTATTATATTATTATATTTCTTTTAACCTCAGCCATATTTCATGTCTTCTAAATCACTCACCTTTTAGTTCTGGGTAACTAGACTGTTTCCATAAAATGAAATAGTAAAGGACAAATACTTAGAAAAATTAAAACATTTAAATATGTACTGTGAAGGCTATTCCCTAGGAAGGATGACAAATATATTTTGAGCAAAGACAACATCATTGGAAAGCATGTTGTCTCTCAATACGCCTCTTAATACATTAATACACATAGATTTCTTATTTCTGGTGTATTTGTTCTAAGAGTAATCATTTCTCATACATACTCAAAAGATGTGTTGTGCATCTAGTTTTAAGATTGTGGTCCTCAAATATGTTAACACTATCTTTGAATTTGGAGACTGGATGACGGGCTCATTTTCTATTAAATTATTTCTAGGCCAGGGAAAAACTTAGTATTGTGGTTGAGTAAAGCCAATCATCTAATTCAGTCACTGGGGCTGAGGGCTTCTAGATCAGGAATGCTCTCATTTTTATCCCTATAAGAAACCCACTGCAAACTCAGTATGCAAACCCTGAAATGAACACATCACTGCAATACATAATAGAAAGTAAACATTATGAAATTTATAGCGTAATTTTAGTGAAACTTCCTTGGAACCTATTGATCAAGTCACTAGTTCTCTGGAAAAAATACTACATTTATCAGACTACATCTTGAAACACCATTATTGTGGGTTTTGTTTTAATAGGAAAGAGTTTCCTGGCACCAACTACAAGAAATATTTCATTATGATAACTTCTGAAAATCTTTTAAACACATTTTATATTTTAAATACATATTTTATTAAACTTTCTTTTTCAATAGTTAGATCATATGTGATCAAAACTAAATTTTTTAAAAAGTTTCAATCTAGAATTCATGTATTTTTATTTATTTTTTCCATAACCCAGTCACCCTATCCCTCCCCTCACCCCCTAGCAACCCTCAGTTTAGAATTCATATATTTTTAAATAGAAATTATAATAATAATAAACAACCCATTGATTTAACATGAGCATTCAGACTATGGAGGGCCATAGATTCAGGGGAAAAACCTTAATAATTTATTCTTGTGTTTTGGGGAATTGATTTTAAGTAGATTTTGATTAGTATTTGTTTGGGTTGTAAACTCAAAACTCAATTGTATTTTCAAAAGTAAATTTTCCTGTGACTGCCAGTTATTTGATATTTTAACTGCATGGGCAGAGGGGCAGAGGATGGAAGGACTGGGTGGAAACTGACAGAAATTTTGTAGTATATTAGCTCTTCCTCTTCTTATCCATGGGAATGTGTTCTAAGTCCTCTAGTGCATGTCTGCAACTGCACATAGGGCCAAACTCTCTCTTTATGTGTTTTTTCCTATACATACATATCTTTATGTGTTTTTCCCTATACATACATATCTATGATAAAATTCAATTCATTAATTAGCCATAATCATGCAGAGTTATCTGGGGCATGTCACCATTATCACTGTATGAATGAGAACATGATCTGTGGATCAGCCTATCTAGGTAATAACATTGAGGAGTTCTTTGGCATGGAAGGTTCATATTTACTTAGAAATTATACAGTTCTCTAAAGAATACTTTAAAGATTATATTCAGTTAATTCCACTGTTCATTTTTTAATATATTCAGTGTGGTAACTTAACCTTCCTCATACCTAATCTCTTCTGTGAGTAACCTAACAAAATTTTTGGAAGTTTCAAATATCTACCTATAGATCACAAAAACATATTATAATAATAATGAATTCAATTAATAGTGATAATATCAATAGCTATTGTATTTTGAACATTTATTATAAATCAGGTTTTTGGAATAAGAGTAGTTCTTTGATCATAGGATTGTCAAAAGGATTAAATGAGATTCTGTGTTCAAAGAACTACTTTTATTCATCTATTTTATAGATGAAGATGCTATGGCATAGAGAAATTAAATATCTTGTTGAAAATCAAAAAGATAGCAAAAAGGAAAAACTAGGAGGGTGCTGAGTTTGGGCCAAAGCTGGGTCACATTTTTCTCTATTTAGCAGAGGAACGAGAATAGATTTTCAAAGACGTTCTATGAAGAAAATAAAATAAAATAAAATAAAATAAGCAAAACCTAAGCCCTAGAAGAAGGAAAGGAAGGTGGGAGGGAGGGAAAGTCAGTTTTATTATTTATAATGTCTTCAAATATGCCAGAATTAAATATGACATTTAAGGAATAGTTGGCCAGTTAATGATTTAGTTTGTTACACCCCACTTTTTTGACTCCATTCCTTTGTTTGAATGGTCCTTATTCTATTTGCTTTAACAGAATTCTGTTTGAAATATTTAAATCATTTCACCTCATGTCAAGTGCTTATCAACTTTTTAGATACAACTACAGTGGGGGATTAAGGAGGATTAAGTATAGTGTATTAAAGCTATTTTGTTAAACTTGTTCATCTTGCTAACATGTATTTAAAGCGAAATACTATTAGCTATGATACCAATTAAAAACAAAAATAAACCCGTAGTATCTTTATACAGGTTGTGTTAATTAAAGCTAGGTAAGAGATGTTGTAGTGAATTAATTATCCAAACTCTGGATGAAATCAACCTACCATGGTAAATATAGTTTACAAATTTTAGATGAGTACAAATATTTTTCTATAACAAATATTTTAACAGATGTTGTTTCTTATTATAATATTCAGACTCACCTACAAAGATTAAAACAAAAACAAAAATAAAACACACACTTTCAATATGTAAGCAAAATTTTGTCCTGTTAAACAAGCAAACTTTTATAAAACTTAATTTCATAATAAAATAATACATTGTAAGAGCAGACTTCACCTACATTGTGCAGTAACTGGTATGTGAATATTTGCTAATCCCTTTTCTCCGCTTAATCTCTCTAATATGCTATAATGTGTATCTCAAGATTTTCTAACTCAAAGCACTATGTCAACAAATACCTATCCTTTTAAAGTTGTCTATTACTCCTGAGATCAATTTGTTCCTATTTCAGTTACTTTGTAGCCAGTCTCCTCCTGGTCAACTTCCTATGTGTCTTTGTTCATATGAAAACCTGAAATCATGTTTTTCTGATATTTCCATTTTTAAAAATGTACCGTGTTTTATCGGTTAATGATAGATAATTATTTTTAACCAATTGGGGTTTAAGTTTAAAAAAAAATTGCTGGGATGCAGCATCAGCTTAAACTCTATTGGAGTGGTCTTGCAAATTGCTGAATGTGTGTGTGTGTGTGTGTGTGTGTGTGTGTAGTATAATGTATATATATATATATATATATATATACTCAATTTATATATTTGGCTTACATATTTAACTTGTATTTATATTGTATATATTGTTTTTTTCTATGCAACTTTTGAAAAATTAATTGCTTCTCAATATTTAAAATTTAGCTGATCTAACATAAAATGAGAATATCTGTATTCTCTTAAGGAATCTGAAGATGTGGTCCATCTGGGCCTGCATTCAATTTCAATGTGGCAAATGTTGACCAGAATTATATTGTAGCTGCTTCCTTTTACTGGATAGAGGCACCTTCTACTTCATTCCTTTTCCCATCTCTCCCCCAGAGGAATCATTCTTCATCCATTTAAGATACTTGCTTTGCCTTTGTAAGAATGTGGGCTTGTGATTCTTTTTTTTTTTATTATTTAATGTGTTTTTTTTTTTTTATTGTTACTAAATTTTTTTTTTCCAGTGTTCCAAGATTCATTCCCCATTCCCCACACCCAGTGCTCCATGCTTTAGGTGTCCCCAGGACCCACCACCAGGCTCTCCCATCCCTCCACGTCCCTCCCTCCAAGTCCCTCAGTTTGTTTCTGTGTCCAAAGTCTCTGTTGTTTCATTTCCCTCCCTAGATTACCCTAGTTCCCATTTACTTTCCTTTTCCTACTGTCCTCCAGGTTACCCCTCATGCACCGCAAGTAAGTGAAACCATGCGATACTTGACTTTCTCTTCTTGGCTCACTTCACTCAGCATAATCTCTTC
>PITA01004196.1:0-62681 GCA_004023965.1 Spilogale gracilis
ATGACCCTGCAATTGCACTACTGGGCATTTACCCCAAAGATACGGATGTAGTGAAAAGAAGGGCCATATGTACCCCAATGTTCATCGCAGCAATGGCCACAATCGCCAAACTGTGGAAAGAGCCAAGGTGCCCATCAACAGATGAATGGATAAAGAAGATGTGGTACATATATACAATGGAATACTATGCCTCCATCAGGAAGGATGAATATCCAACTTTTGTAGCAACATGGACCGGACTGGAAGTGATTATGCTGAGTGAAATAAGCCAAGAGGAGAAAGTCAAGTATCGCATGGTTTCACTTACTTGCGGTGCATGAGGGGTAACCTGGAGGACAGTGGGAGAAGGAAAGGAAATGGGAGCCAGGGTAATCTAGGGAGGGAAACGAAACAACAGAGACTTTGGACACAAAAACAAACTGAGGGACTTGGAAGGAGGGGGGTGGAGGGATGGGAGAGCCTGGTGGTGGGTACTGGGGACACCTAAAGCGTGGAGCACTGGGTGTGGGGAATGGGGAATGATTCTTGGAACACTGGGAAAAAAAATTTTATTAACAATAAAAAAAAAAATACAATCATAACATTTCCCTAGAATCACTGGGTAGTTGATTATATATGCAGGAGAAAAAATATACCTTCAATTAGCTCAGTAAGTAGATATAACACTAACCAGAAGGGTTCTATACATACCTTAAAGGTCCAAATGATTTCAAGTTGTCACTAGCAGAATATTAGATAACAGGAGAGATAAGTAAAAACCATAATTAGGTACAGATAATGGCAAACTATGTTGTGTTCAATGCTATCACCTTATCTTTGGATATTTTATTTTTTGAATTCCTATGAATTTGGCATAGTTATTGAGCATATCATAATTAATTAATATCACAATTGGTATCATAAACACATGCCCAAAATACATCAAGAAAGAAAATGCTGCAATTGGTTCTTTTTATATTTTGGTTAACTCTCATATTTGATCAAGAAGGATGCAATTTTTTTTCTAAGATCTTATTTGTTTGACAGAGAGAAACACAGCCAGAGAGAGAACACAAGCAGCAGAGTGAGAGAGGGATAAGCAGGCTTCCTGCCCAAAACGCAGCCTGATGCAGGGCTCAATCCTGGGACTCTGGGATCATGACCTGAGCTGAAGGCAGAGGCTTAACCATTGAGTCACCTAGGTGCCCCAAGAAGGATGCGTTTTTTAATTTTTTTAATTTAATTTAATTTATTTATTTATTTATTTATTTATTTATTTATTAAACATTTTATTTATTTATTTGACAGAGAGATCACAAGTAGGCAGAGAGGCAGGCTGAGAGAGAGAGGAGGAAGCAGGCTCCCTGCTGAGCAGAGAGCCTGATGCGGGCCTCTATCCCAGGACCCTGAGATCATGACCTGAGCTGAAGGTAGAGGCTTTAACCCAGTGAGCCACCCAGGCGCCAAGGATGCGGTTTTTTTTTAAATAAAATTAGAATTAAATATAGTTGGGACAATTTTAGTATTTTAATTATATATTTTTCGCATAGGTTATGTCTGTGCAAACATAACAAATTAGATTATAAATAAATATATGGCTGCTCTAGCTTCTTAATGTCTAAAACAATATTTTTCATTACACATAGGACCAGAATTTCCAATGCTTATAGCTTTTATGTTTTTAATTTGTTTTAGGCAAAATGATCTATTATCTATGTAAAGTTGATAAAAAGGATTCTAGGAAAATATTTGTGCATCACATACTCTGATATTTCATAGGTATCTTTTCGCTTTGATAGGATTCCATAACATGGATGAAAAATTTCTGTAATTCTACATAAACTGAACAGTTACTGGTTGAAATAAGAATGTGTATCAAACTCATTCACATGCTATCTGTCATTATAACATTTAGCCAATATCCGTAATTGCTGAACATACCCACTTGAAACATATCCAAATTCTTTACAACAAAACAGAATCAATAAACACGTAGAAGGACTTTTGTCATCTGCTTACTTTTAGAAATTGACAATATTAAATGATTTTGTTCATACTTCATTCCCAACGTTGTTGTTATTATTGCTAACGGGGCTAAGTTGGATCCTCCCCATGCCTAGAATTCTACTGCACCTCTGAGCTTCATAGTCATTATTTTAGGCAGTCAGGATCTTCTTAGCAAGTAGAGTCCCTAAGTGATGAATGTCTACATAATGAAATATTTCAGGTTGGTTTATTTTAAAGAAGTAGCTAGTTGACTATGAAAATTAAATACTATATTAAATTTTTAAACATCTCTTACACATTTTTCATTGATTCATTCAAAATATGTTTAATACCTTGTATGATCCAGGCATTGATCTAGACTAAGAGATACATTGAATAAAAGTGTATAAACCACAAAGGACTTAGATATTCTAGTTGGAAGGTCAGAAAAGTGCAAAGTGAAAGTAAGACAAAAAAGACAGGCATTCCTTAGTTAGACGGCAGAGTGTTCCAAAATGTCTTTCCAATTAGCTGACACTTGCATTTCATTTTGAAGGAAAAGTGAGGGCTCTAGTACTCATGCCAAAGAAAACGTATTTCCAGAGAGATACACAAGTGCAGCATGACCTGGGAAATCATCCTTAGCCAGACAGTAGTACACAGCAAGTAAAATGTACCTTCAGAAATTTGAAAGACTAATTTTTGAACCAAGTCTTCCTTATACAGTGACTAAAAAACCCAAGAATATTTTGGTTAACCCCAAAGATGTTGTAAGTTTTAATTAGTTTCATAATACAGTTTCAAATATTTAGTTAAATTAATGGTGAGGAGATAAACTCTAGGCATAAAACCATAAAAAAATATTAAAACAAATATTGTATGTTTAGAACAGAGGCAATACACCTTAATACAGTTACTGATTAAATCCTCCCAATAATCTTTTAGAATATATATGCACATTGCTGATTCACAGAAGAGGAAATGGGGGCCCAGAAATTCAATAGAGGTATGCTAGACTCTTTGGGGCTGTATTTCTGACCCTTTAAGGGTGGTATCAGAGAGGGATAGCTAAGCCTTCACCTGGGACTTTGCATCGAAATAGAGAGAATAGAATACTTCGTAGGCTCTAAATCTCACTCAATGTAGTAATTTTATCTATTTTATCAAGTAGGGGCCATGTCGTGATGCCTGACTATTAAGATCTGCACTAGTATTACCTGTACCTCTTTCTAAGATCCTGTGTTTTGCTGGGTGGGCTTCAATATGCTTGTTATAGAAATGGATAATCTTGAGGGGATAGAAATTCACAAACCAGCTTGGAAACATGCATTTTGGTATTTTCAAGCCATGCCCATCACTTGCCTCAAAGCACAACATCAGGAAATGCCATCCAACACCAATGCTGACATTGTATACAGCATTGTATAGATTATGAACATAAAATAATTTCCCATACTACTCATTATAATGGATTTACACATACTTATTGTTTTCCCCCAGGGCCTGTTTGATATTGCCTATGTATATTATGTGCGTGGTACTCTAATATAGGTTGGATATAACATTAAAAATAAAACAATCTCATAGGGAGAAAGCTGAATTATTGAGCCATAATTTCAAATTGAGTTTCTGGTGAGCTTACAAAGCATTTGAGCTTTGCACTTGTGTTTCCTCTTGTCATCAATGGCTCTGTGAGAAATTACAGCATCTCATAATTCAGACTTGCTTATTCCAGGGTTAACAGCACAGAAAGGGAACATCTTTTTATGCTTAAAATATATGGCCACGTATTAAAAGTGTTGCAGATGATGTTTGGCCTTGTATCTAGGTAAAAATAAAAATGGCCATTAGCTGGATTTTATTCTTTCTAAAATATTGATTGTGTGACAGCTCTGTACACAGCACAACTGGATATCATGGGAGCAGAACTTAGTACAATAGAACTACCGTCCACCTGGGGGGCGGGATTGTGGAAAGCATATGTGAATGCCTATATGAACATTTATTTTTAAACATAAGAGTAGTTATAAAATGGCCTATCAACAAAATTATAAACATTTCATTAAAACAGAATGATGGCTGAAGTGATAAAAATGGAGTTGTCAAAGAGAGAGATGGGTATTGTCAGAGTTTTGAAAGAAACATCTTAATCCAAGGCATTTTTTTAATTGAAAATTCTCAGTAGCAAACAGAAATCTGCCTCAGCTAGCAGAGTTTATGATAAGAATTTTTTAAGAGGATACCTGGGGATCTCCTGGAATCCAAGAACAGGAATGTAGCTTGCCTCACATAGGACAGAACTAAGAATGAGAATAACTGTAGGAAACACTCTTCCCACGTCCTATGGCTCTTCGCTTTTCTGTGACTGCATGGGCTCTCATTCTTGCTTCCTGCTAAACACAGGCCACTTCCTGTAGGAGCCCAGGGAATGGGCCACCTGAGTCTGAAACTCAGCTTCTTGCTTAGTCACTCTTTTATCCTGGGTAAATTATATTTAATCGTTATTGCTTCTCATCCCTTAGGTGGGGATCATAATAAAAGTGCCCACTTCATATGCTTGTTGTGAGCATGAAATGAATAGGCACCATTCTGTATTCTCTGGAATTTTCCACACCAAGACTTTTTTGGAAGATGAGTTTTATGAGTTACTGTGCAAAATGTGTTGTTATGTGAACAAATTAGTGTAGTAGACAATGGGTTAGAATTACTTAAACTAGGCATCTTGACTACGAAATTACTTAGAACCTAATTTGGGACCAGGATGAGGCCACTGAGATAATTGTCTCTGGAGCAAAATTACAACAGACACCAAAAAACTCAATAATTGAGAGAAATATTTTAATGTAATTTAAAAAATTGGCAAACTACAGCCCACAGGCTGGCTGGCTGTTTTTACAGATGAAATTTTATTGGAACCAAGATGAGATGAGGAAGGAAAGGCCATGAAATGCAATATTCATTTGAAATTTTGATATTATATTCATCATGGGCTTCCTTCATTAAATTTGATTTTTAGTTAATATTGCATTCAACATTTTTAATCCTTATTACTGAAATATTGGGCACCCAATATTTTGAAAACCCAAAGTTTTCAGCCCCAAATGGAGACCTCACTCTCCTCACCCTGGACCTAGCCCTGAGATGTTCATTATGAATTAGCAAGGCTCTAGCATTTTACTAATTGGAATGATCACAGAATTCTTTTCTGCATGGAGCGTGTAGGACTAGTGTTTGGAAGACATCCAGGGTAATAATCTGGAATTGCCAAGTAAATTGCCATTGACACAGAGCTCCTAGTTCCAAAGAAGCAAAAGGATTTTAATAAAACGTAGCTGATCTAGGATTTTAAGTCCAGTAAGTTATACCCTGAAAATATTCAGAATTAGTTTGGCAGCCAAGACAGAGTCACACATGGGCTGCCCACAAGCAAATGGTCTTATTCTGAGTTAGAACGCATTCCCAACCACCTTTCAAGTAGAGGGCGAGGCTTGAGCCTGGTTTATCATTTAAGTGAAAAGGGTAAAACCAATTCTAACTGGCCTCAGAAGAAATGTCTGTAGGACCAAATTTTGTGGTCATTTGGGACCCCAGAGCAATAAGGCTGACTAATTCAGTGCAATCTACAGAAACATTCAGACAGAATCTAAGCAAATAAACAAAATTTCAAGCAGATGCTCTTTTCTTATCCCAGCTTCCAATAACACATCCCCCATTTCTTTATCTGAACCACAGTAAGACTCATTCACATATTTTTTAGGACTCATCATAGTTTATCTTATTTTATAACTGTCAGAAAACCTAAGTTTGAGTCCTGACTATGCTTTCAGAAGCTATGCCTCCTTGGGAAAGTCTGTAGCTTAGATTTCTCAGATATAAAATGTAATTGTATCTGGGTATTTCATTATGCCAGTTGGAAACCAGACATAATCTCTTGTTTTAGAAAGAAAGGCAAGGTGCTATGTTAAACTCTTAAACTATCCACAGATAATACATAATTCAAATTTCAACTTTCTGGATGATTACTTAAATCAGAAATTATATTACTAAAGATGGATTATAATACTAGTACTAATAGCTAGGATGTAGTCAGCACTTTGGCGGCTGGTAGTACTCCAAGTACTATAGAGTTCTGAACTTATTTGTCCTCTCCAATAATCAATGAAGTAATGCTACTGTGACCCCAGTTTTAGAGTTGAGAGAACTGTGCCTGACTACAGAAAAAAAGCAGAAGGATGATCTAGTTGTTTCACTGGAATGTAATTTTACTTTGATATCTTTTTTTATCATAAGAAAAGATTTTTCCTATTATAATAACAAATTCCAATTCACATGCCCCTCATCCTGTAGCTGAGCCTCCTGGGGGTGGGGGAGGTTGTCTCTTAATTGTGTGGAAAAGCCAGAGTTAAGCCTTTTTTGTCTCACAAAAGTATAGGAGATTTTATTTCCCTGATGTCACCCACTAGCATTTTCTCTAAGCATGCAGAAGACATACTTTGCCTAGATTTCCTTTCAGTTGTTCTACCCATATTAGAAGAACAATCCTCATCCCGTGAAAACACTAAGATTCATTCTGTTGTCCTGAGCACCTTCTTCATTAGTTAGGTTACAGAAGTAGCAGATGCCTGTAACCACCCATGCCTTCAAGATCCTTATGTGATATGATATTAGCCTTGAAATGTCTGGACCCACCCTAATCATGGGTGCAGGAATTCATGGTGAGTTTCTGCGGTGGTGAGGTCTGCAGCAGAAAGAAGTGAGAAGGACTGAGCCCACATACCTTCCTTTCTCCCCTCCCTTTCCCTTCCTTATAAGGAATGGATATAACTGCAACAGACATTTGACCAGCACAGTCCACTGAAGCATTCTTAGCCACAGAAATGAATCTATGCATGCATTATGTACATGCAAAAGGATATGTAAAGATAAATGTGCACCCACATATACATACATATATATATATATATATATATATATATATATATATATATATATATCATATGTAATTTGAAAAAGCTCTGCAGGCAACTCTGGCTTAGACCACACTGAGAACACTGAGAAGCACTGAGGCAGAGAGAGTCACTATGTCTGGCAGCTGCTGTATTTGTGTACGGGTCAGGCTGATGGCACAGTCCGTGTGCATGGTGTTATTATCAAGGACTGCTAATTGCAGCTTTCTAATGATGGACTCTATGTTTCAAATAACCCTAAAGCATCTCTCTGAAAAAGAAGTCTTTTTGCATCAAGACCTTTAGATCTACATTAAGCAAAATCTCCAAATGAACACACTCTTCTCTCATATTCAAACCTTTCAGGGTGATTTCTGTTAGGAACCATAATACAAATTATATTGTGGTAAGTAAGCCTTATTGAGTCCCTATTATGACCCAAAGGGGAGCCAAATAAATAAAATGACAGATAAAAAGTGACATGTACAGTTCACAAAATAAAGTTCCAAATAAACAAGAAATAGATGGACTTGGAAATTGCTGAACATTTTTTCAAAGGCAGAAACTCTCACTGTTGTCAGCCAGATGTGCTCTGTGGCCTCCCTGACCTTTCCATAAGAATATTAAGGAATTATTTTACATGCAAATTATTAAAGAGGGGAAATAGTATACAATGTAGCAATAACATTTTAAGTATCTCTTATAAATAAAACAAAAGTTCAAATTTTAATTAGGAAAGGTTAATACAAAACATGTTGCAAAAAAAGAAAAGCTATCCTTTCCCATGATTTTTGTACAAGAAGGAGATGTAAGAATGTTGTGTTTGAAGAATCTGTAAGAGAGAAGATCTATGAAGCATAACCTTGGGCATTTCCTTTACAATATTTTCACTCCATCCTAAACTGTCTTTACCCATTGCATTATCCTTTCTCATTTCCCTTAAAGTATGTCCACGACCTTGTTTTGACTCGTTTTTGCTGATTTCATCCTCCAAATAAAGTTTGTTTTTTTTTCTGTGACTAAATACATCCATACTTTTATCTCCTTCCATGGTACATTCTACAGATTTGTGAGTTTTTCTTTTGTTATTATTCCTTATGTGTTATGTTTTATCCCGCAGGTATTGTCCCTGTCATGTAATTTTGGTTTTAGGGAACAGAGACTAGATCAAAGAACCTCAGGAAAATGGGGAGGCTTTCAAAGAAGGTCCGTATATGGGATCTCAAGAGTGCCTCAGCATTCAGTCTTATGAAGGTTCTGCAGAAATGCAGGCAGCTCTAAGGTCCAGCAATGACTCTGCTTCTGCCATAGAGATATTGCATGTTTGTGCTTCACCAGCTATTTACTCAATTTTTACTTTCTTCTCTTTTTTCCCTCTCATTCTAATCTTTTTAGGACTTCTTCCACTGCCTGTTATTCTCTAAAATGACAGCCCCACGACTAGCATCAACATGACCTTCCAGTATGGCAGCCAAGCTCCTAGTCAGCTTTGCTCTACGATTCTCAAATACTCTCTTTGAAAGGGGTAAAAGACAGCCAGTTCTCCAATCAGCTGTACCGTGGAAGCAGGTTATGCAGACTGCTGCCTCATCAGAAAGGTAACGGATGGACCGGGACAAGAATATACCCTTTCATTTGTTTAGCACACAGGCAAACTTCCAAATCTCTCCTAATCTACTCAAAACCCCATTATTTTTTTAAGATTTTATTTATTTATTTGACAGAAAGAAACACAGCTAGAGAGGGAACACAAGCAGGGGGAGTGAGAGAGGGAGAAGCAGGCTTCCTGCTCGGTGGGACTCGATCCCCGGTCTCCGGGATCATGACCTGAGCTGAAGGCAGTCGCTTAACCAACTGAGCCACCCAGGCGCCACCAGAACCCCATTATTATGCAAAGTTATAGCTCTTTGGTTCATTCCCATAAGCTAGCCTTATGTTCATGCCTTGCTGCTTTCTCTCAAAAAAGTTTAGTTGTCAGAGAGGCATGGTTTCATACTATTTCAACAGGTTACAAATGGAAATGGGGAGAGCTATATTTTTGTCTGCCTTATGAACAAAAGAAAAAAAACTTTGATTTGAACCACAACTCGAATAAGATAAAAAGAGGGTTGGGGGAAAAGAGAACAGCTTCTCTGTGTATGTATACATGGAAGGATTCCCCCAAGATGTTTGTAAGCATATGTCTCCTCAGTCCTACCAAAATAGGGCTTCAACCCCACAAAACCTATGTGCTAGCTTCCCCATGTCCCTTCCCTTTGTGAGCCACGAGGATACAGACCACTATTAAGGGTGAAAGCTTCATCTGAGGAGGAAGGAAGTGATCCCAAGTATACTCAAATTCCATCTTAATTCATATTTCTTTTTTTAAAAAATATTTTATTTATTTGACAGAGAGAAACACAGCCAAAGAGGGAAAACAAGCAGGGGGAGTGACAGGGAGAAGCAGGCTTCCCGCAGAGCCAGGAGCCCGATGTGGGACTCGATCCCGGATCTCCGGGATCATGACCTGAGCCGAAGGCAGTTGCTTAACCAACTGAGCTACCCAGGCGCCCCTTAATTCATATTTCATGGGTATATACTAAAACCCAGAAAAAGTTTGGTGGCTGGTACTAGCCCTGAAGTTGGTGAACAGCAAGATACTGAGGAACATCATAGTGTCCAGGAGTGGATCATACATCTAGAAAAAAAACCTCAACTTTAGTTGGAAGTAGTTAATGCCACCAAGGCTAGAATTTACAATGTCATGGGGCAGGAGATATATAAGGATAAGGATTTCCATATTTATTGATTTTTGGATTGTTGAAAGAGTATTTATCCATAGTAGAGATAATTGTACCTTTTCTTAGAGACTTAAAAGACTGTATGAAGTATGGCCACATTTTTGGATAATGGAGGTATCCAGCAGTACACCCTTGGGACAGAATAATGAACACAGGGCTTGAAACGAGGTTAGATATGTGCATTTCAGGGCAAATTTCAACAGTGTACAATATGAGATACCAGCTAAGCAGAATTGCCGACAACCTGTAATACAATTATTCAGGTCTAAAGATATCACCTAAATGACACAGGGTGAGCAAGAACTTCAGGTAGTCAATGAGCATTTTGGTTCAGTTTGAGATGTTAACTTAATGATGACTGTTGGCATGATGTTGATAGCATTAGGGTTTTACAAATGGGTAAGGCATGCTGCATGTTGTGCATTGTAGGTATTTTAATTGTCTATTGTTGTATATCTAAACACCCAGCTTTTAGTGGGACTTTAAAAAGCAATTGCCATTTGTTGGCTCCCAAGTCTACAATTTATGCCAGGCTTACTGGGGATGCATCCTCTCTGCAGAGATTGAATTGAGTTGGGTTACTTGTGCAGCTGCATTTAGCTGGAAGCTTGCCTGAGTCTGGACCATTTGAGATGGTTCGCTCACATGTCGGGTGTCTCAGGTGGAGTGGATGGTGCTATTTCTCTCTTTCTCTCTTCATGTCTGTAATAACTCACTAAGTTTTTAACATGGTAACTCATCCCAAGAACATAAAAGTCAAAGCTGCTAGCCTACACCTGCAAGTCTTACAATAGTACTATGGCCACTTTCTATTGGTCAATTCAAGTCCTGGGGCCAGCCAGCACTTAAGGGGAGGAGGACTAGACCTCACCACTGGATGGAAGAAGTAGCCAGGCATTCAAAGGTGAGAAGTGTTGGGAACTACTTTTACAAACAATCTGTCATGGTATATAGGAGAGCTATATAACCAAGGATGCATGATACAAAACAGAAAAGAAAAGTTTGGGGCACCTGGGTGGCTCAGTGGTTAAGCCTCTCCCTTCAGCTCAGGTCATGATCTCGGAGTCCCAGGATCAAGCCCCACATCGGGCTGCCTTCTCAGCAGGAAGCCTACTTCTTCCTTTCTCATTCCCCCTGCTTGTGTTCCCTCTCTGGCTGTGTTTCTCTGTCAAATAAATAAAATCTTTTTTTTAAAAAAAAAAGGAAAGGAAAGAAAGAAAAGAAAAGAAAAGGTTAAAACAAACTGCAAATAGCTCATGTTTATTGAGCATCTGATTTTTTTTCCAGATACAAGAACTATATCTATATCTTACTAAATCGTAGGAAATAAAATGAATTCTAACAAGTAAACACATCTTTGTAGATAAAATCATGTTTATTATGAAAATAGAAAAGATCAGTAAGTATAATTAACTAGAGGAGAAAAAAAGGCAAAGTTTATTCCAAGTTAAGAAAACAGCAGGAAAACGGCAAATTGCTGGAGTTAAGGAAGAAGCTTGGATGATGGAGGGGTGTGTGTGTTTGTGTGTGTGTGTGTGTGTGTGTGTGTGTGTGTGTGTGTGTGTGTGTCTGCATGATTATTTAAAGAGTGAAGCATAAAGCTGAAATACATGGCATGGATTTAGTCCTGGGAGATGTGACTGGCAAGACCTTATGTAAACCAATGGCAAAATGTGTTAAATGTTGAGCATCTTCCAGCCAACAGGGCAACATGATCTGTGATTTGACCATAAGGGATATTTCTCAGATTTTCTACTTTTTTTCACGAGCCCATGCTAGCCTTTTTATCATTGTACATTACCTAGGTTTCATTTAATTTACTAAATTAAAAAATAAAAAGTAAATCCAAATTGAAGTCCATGTCCTCGAATGTATTTTGTGACACAATGGGTACCAGCGGTTGTGTAGAAGAGACCCTGTTCTATCCTCATCAAAGCCTTTGCCCTTTATGACCCACTTATCTCTGGTAAACGTTCTGATGGTGAAGATTCAGAACCTACTGTTCTGGCCTCCTGCAGGCACTGAATGATTATTTGCTGACAGACCGATAAGCTGTCTCCTTTTTGAGTCAGCATCCCCTCCTACTGCCTGTATATCCACTTCCAAATGAGATTACCCGAGGAATCCATAATTGACCCTGTCGTTCCCAAGGAGGAATCTTAGGGTATCTAAATGCCTCCTGTCAGTGCCTGCCAGGGCACAAAGCTCCATTAGCATCATATGCAGACTGCCACCCTTCAGATTTACAATTTGAAACACCCCTGAACACCTTGGATGCCTTGGTGGATGGATGCCATTTTGGAAATCATTTTGGAGATATGAATAATTGTCAAGTCTGGATGGTAGTGTGCACTCATCAGACATTAGACTGTTGCTGGTAATCAAACTTATTCTCATGTCAGCTGCTTTTCAACATCATTCTTTCCATCTTACACAAGACACTTTCTGGGTTGCACTGAAATAACAAAACAGCAACATGCATGAAAAAGTGAAATGAGGCATTCCAGATCTGTCAGGGAAAATTTATGAACACACTTTGGAAACAAGTGATTTTATTGGAAAGTTATGAGGCAAGAGTGCATCCTTGTAGATAGAGATTTACACTAGACTTAAATATTTTTTTCTTTTAATTTTCCTACCTAAATGGCTAACCTCATGAGCAATTTTGAAAATGGTATTTTTATGGGGCGCCTGAGTGGCTCAGTTGGTTAAGCGACTGCCTTCGGCTCAGGTCATGATCCCGGAGACCCGGGATCGAGCCCCACATCGGGCTCCCTGCTCAGTGGGAAGCCTGCTTCTCCCTCTCTCACTCCCTCTGCTTGTGTTCCCTCTCTCGCTGTGTTTCTCTCTGTTAAATAAATAAAAAACCTTTAAAAAAAAAAAAAAGAAAATGGTATTTTTAGTCCATGGTCACTGACCTCCTCTGAAGGGTTCTCACATAATCTTCTCACAGATAAAATGTAATAAATGTTAGGCTCTAGTCTGTTAATTTGATTTTGTGGCATATAAGCCTCCAGCTTAAATGAATTTATTTTAAAGGAATCAGCCATGTTTTTAAAATGGAAATATGTAACAATACTTGGGAAAATTGGAGAACATCATCTTGGTGTGAAACCACAGTGCTGCTTTTCTTGGTTAGTATTTTTATAAAGCTCTGTGTAGGTTTGGAGAAGAGGAGTAGAGAAGGGAATATAAAATTTGAAAGGTGCAGTTTATTAGTGGTTAGACTTCATCTCCCTGTATGAATATTCATGTGTGCATTTTAAAAGTTTATATGGAATTTCTAAGAAGCTTAAATTTAACTACTATATTAAATAGGATGCCATCAGCTACAAGTTATAGAAAAATCGAACTCATGTGTTAAACACTAGGAACTACATTATCTCATATAACAGCCTCTTGAACAGGTGTTTTGACCGTTGGTTAATTCTGTGGCTCAGTCAAATCAGTTATCCATGCCAACTTGTCTATGATTCCCTTGACTTTCACCTCATGCCCTCAAGGTAGCTGCCAGAGCCCCAAGCATCACATTATCACATAATAACATCCAAAGACAGGCTTGTAGCATGACTCTCCTTGTATCCCGAGATGTCTGTCTGATAGAATTTCCAGACAACTCATCTGTCAGTGTTTTATCTGCTGCCTAGTCACTAGCAAAATACATGGCATTACGGTGATTGGCTTACACTAATCAACATTTACCCAGCTGGCACTGAGAAGAGGCTTATGAAACTTATTATGTTCCCAGTTCCTAGAGACCATTAGTTTAGTGACAGCGAAAAGAGGGAGACCATTGCACAAACCACAGCTGAGTGTGTCCACTACAGATATTTTCCCTTCTGCAGTGATGGCTAGGTAGTAGTTAAATTTTGCTGTAGCAAACCACTTCAAAAATGTAGTGACTTAGGCAGCACCATTTATTTTACTCCTAATTCTGTGAATCAGCCATTTTGGGCAAGGCTCAGATGCATAGTTTTTCTTCTGGTCTCAACTGTTCTCACACATGCATCTGCAGGAAGCTACTAGTTTAGCTAGGAGATGTTTGGTCTAGGAGAGGTACTATTCTAGGGGAGGTTCTTAGCTGTAATAGCTTTGCCATATTCCATATGTTCTCTTATCTTCCAGAAGGCTAGCCTGGACTTGTACACACAGTAGTGGTAAGGTTTCCCAGACCCACAAAAAAAGGCAATCTCCAATATACAAGTGCTTTTCTGAGTCTCTGTTCACATCATGTTTACTAATATCTCATTGTCCAAAGAAAGGCACAAATCCAGTTCTGATTAAAGGGGTGGAAAATTGTCTTCACTTCTTATTGAAAAGATGTATTATGTTACATTGCAAAGGTGTGGATGCAGAACAGGAAGAACGTATGGATGGCTGTTTTTACAATCTGCCACACTGGTTACCTAGAAGTTGCTATGCCGAACTGCTCTCTAAATTTCTAACAATAAACAAAGGCAAAAATCAGAAGAAGAACAACAGGTACACATTCATTGCTTTTTCTTTACCATATATTATTCTAAATGTCTCACACATTAAATTAATGGTTACACTCTTAGAATCTTAGAAAACTTGAAGTCCACAGTGGAAAGTAAATGATATAGTGGAAAGAATGCGGGTTTTCAAATCATAAAGATTTATGTTTGACTCTGGCACTTTCCTTTTACTAACCATATGCATGTGACTTTGGGAGAGATAGTTGTCCTCTCTCTGAGTTTGTTTTCTAATTTGTAAAATAGGAAGTGTGAACTGGAGTGCTCTAAAGACATCAAGACAAGGATGTATTGGGGAAACACGTGTGAAGAATAAAGGGATGGAGCCAAAGTAGACAAAACTTGAGACTGCAAAGCAGGTATGGCACTTGGGAAAGGAGAAAGGGAAAGCAATGCTTAAGAAAAAAATTTTTTTTAAAAAGTGGCTATTTGAAGAATCCTGGAGCCAAATTTATCTACTAGAAAAATCCCACAGATATCAGAAATGACCAAGATCTAGTGCCCCCCCTCTCCCCCTGGGGTTAGTCTTTGTATAGAAACAAGCTGCCCAGGGAAAGCATGGCCTGGTGTAAACACTGGGGCACATTCAAAAAGATGGCATCTAGAAGCTGTCAATCAGCAGAGCTCCGTGAAACTGGTTCTCTTGAGGGACAGGCTGAAGAGTGCACTTACATGGCTGCCACAGAGTATCACAATGCTAACCCTGTGGACTATAGGACTGTTTCATCAAATGAGATAACATGTAAACAGTCTGCCATATTGTCTAGAACCTAAAAGAAACTATATAATGACACTTTCCTCCCAAGTGCTAGAAGTATAAATGGCCTCACATTTCAGTCCTCTTACCCAAAAGTCAAGCCCAATGCTGAATGCAAAGGAAGTGTTTACTAAAGTACTGCCAAACACTCATCAGCTGTAGTGAGCATGCATTATCCTGATTATCAAGCCCAACCTCATTTTCAGAGACAGTTCTCAGTCTGGTTTCTGTGACTGCTATTCCTCAAAATATGTTGGTATAGCCAAAGCAGCCATATCTACGTTTTAAATCTCTACCATATTGAATACAGTCTGTTGACTTGAAATAGGTAGCTAACCCAAGAAAAACTCATCAAATCTCATACCTGGGAGCTAGAAGATGGAAAAGAGTCAGTCCTGTTATTCTCCAGGTAGTTGGACCAATAAAAGGAAAACTGAGGATATCATAGAAACTAAATTTCTAATATGCGCTTCAATTATGTTAGAGAATAACTGGGAAATAGAGAATACCAATATGTTACCAGGAAGAAAAATTAGGTAGACTTAAGAAAAGAAGCAGATACAAAGGACAGGATGAATGTCCTATCCTTTCAGTATTTGAATCCTTTATTTCAGTTCATTTCTACATTTCTGATGCATTCCTGTCATTATGTGTTTATGTGCTATATACAATGAATACCACATTTCCCTTATTTTCCTTACACTGGCTCCAGTAAGCTTTGTTATATATAACTAAAAGTGTGCCAACTGATATACCAACATATGCATGTGTATAGTCTGGTTGCAACTAAGCACCAGATAGTTTCTCTCTTTAATATGTTATTTGGAAGTTATAACAAAAATAAGATATAATAAACATGGAAAGAGGCCATCAGTACTGCTTTTGAACAAATGGAAACTTCTTAAACATGAGTCCTTGGTGGCATCAAATTTAGAAAGAGAATATTAAATGCACAAATTGAAAGCACATTGAAAAATGTATTTAAATGATAAGAAAACAAATTGCTTGAAAAAGCTTACCAGCATGTGATTATGAAAATGAATATAGGGATTTTAAACATTGGGGATTACTAAATACAGAAAAACAGTTCACTGGACTGCTTGTTAGTGGTAAGAATTCTTCAATATTAAAAGATATTCATGGGGTGCTAGTAAAAATTATTTAGCTGCAAACATTTAAATAGATGTTGACTGATTTTTCTCCTGTAGTTATATAAAATGGATTCTTCTATGGACTGAAGATTGAGCCAGATTATGTTAAATCCATAAATTATCTGATTCAAAAAGACCACCATAAACAAAATAGTGTATGAGAGATGAGAAAAACTAAACAGATTCCAATAAATGTATAAGATGTTAAGCATCATTAGAATCAGAGAAGTGGAAGCAAAGCATTAATGAGAAGAATATTAAATAATCATACAACATTAAATGTTGGCAAGAATAGAAAGAAACAGGAAATCTTATTCTCCACTGGTGGAATATAAATTAATTCCTATCAGTTTTCTTATGTGAAGAAATAAGTTGTAACATAGGAAAACTGATAAAACATATATTCTCCAATCCAATAATTTTAAGTTTTTATAAACTAAAAATTACTCTTACACATGTGCATAGTACAACAAATACACAGTGTTCATTGAAGCACATTTTATAATAGCAAGGAAAAAGGAAACAATATAAATCAGCATCAATAAAAGAATAGATAAATAAGATGTAGGATATTCATAAGATGGAGCCATATAGATCAGTTTAAAATAATGAACTAGATATATATAAAAATGACTAGATAGCAAAAGCATAATACTAAATAATGTAAGCTAGGGTAGAATTCACATAGTATGAAAGCATTTCTGTTAATCTGGATTCTCAAAGAAGTAGTCATGAGAGAAGACAGAACATTCAAGGAAGTATCCTAGGAAAGACTGGGAGAGCCAAGAGACAATCATACTAGTCAGACATTGAGTGAAGGACAGAGAAAGAGCTTTGTGTGAAAATGACCTATACTGCCTCACTAAAGAAGGTTCAACAAAGCCAACAGGGAGTCCTTGAGCCAGACTCAGTAACATGTGTCTCAGACCAGGTCAGCCTTGTATCCCTTAAGCACTCAGTCATTGATGGGGAGCAGCCTATGGAAGATGTGGCATCAGCACAAACACTACAATAGATTTTAAAGTGTAGCACTTTGGACTCTCCCCAAGGCAGGAGGTCTCTGAGACACATTCTCAAAACTGTTGTGCCATAATCAAAAGAATCAAACAAACATCAACAATACCAAATATTGTTCATGGTGAAATTTATGCATGTGAAACATTTTTTTAGTGACATACTTTTTTAAATGAACAGGAAGGATACTCACCAAAGTCATAAGAGTGGATTCCTTCCAAAAACAGAGGGAATGGTAATAACACATAAAAGAGGATCTAACTATAACTGTAATGTTTCATTATATTTATTTAAAAAAACAAAACAATGAGGACAAACTTTGATCTATCACTAGTCAATTCTGATTAGTACATATGATGATGTTTTATTATTTTCTTTTAACTGGTTCATTTTTTATTTATATAAACTTTAATATATTTCATTTCATATTTATTAAATGAGAATAAAATCTACAACGCAAATGAGCCAATTCTAAACAGCTACCACGTTATACTATTTTATAATGTGAACTGGGATGATGGTATTAAATTATAACCTAAATGATGAAATTTCTCATCTTAGTGAAGCACGTATTTTCTTCTGACATAAAGACAATACAAAAATACTAGCCTAGATAGGTTTTGTCCCAGGAAACCACATCCAAGTTACAATATATATTATAATATATAAATCTTTTTTCTGTATGAGAAGGTTTATAATGTCTCCTCATCTCACTGAGGCTTCTCTATATCCCTGTCTTTTCCATCCCAAAGAAATAATTATCCTTCAAATGTACAAATCTTTGTTTTACGACCATTGATGATAAAATTGCTAGAGAGTCTTCAGAAGTCAATAACTGATGGCAATTTGGGGGAATGAGAAAATTGATTCCATAACTATTAACATAAGAGGCAGTTCTAAGGAAAGTCTGAAGGCCTTAAATAGGCTAATTTACTGCAACTGGTTTTTCTCAATAGAATTTTGAGAAACTAATCTCTTGGAGTTAAGTTCTTGTGGACTGGAGTCTACTCTAATGCAATTGCTTACATTTTCTGATACATAAAAAAAAAAAAGGATATTGGAAAGCCTACAATTAAATCATTTCAAGAACACAAAAGACTTATATTAGATTTCTATTGGAGAGATCAGTATCAGTCCATGCAAACTCAGGTTATGAAGCTATGTTATAAAATAGTACATTTTTTATGTTAATAAAATAGTACATCAGACATTGTCATTGACATCTACTTAAAAGTTCAATCCTTCCAAATATTTCCTCCTTAAAATTATATTCTTTTTTTTTTTTTCATTTTCACTCTCTTTCTGTACATCCTCCTTCCCCTTGTGAGTATGGCAGTATCTTCAGGTCAAGGGTCACTCCTGAATTGTTTAAGCCAATTATTGTAACCAACTTCTGGCAATGAATTGTTCAAGAGTGAGCATGTGACCTGATTCTGGACAATAAGGTAGGTGAGAAATTCCAATGCATGACTCATGTATATTGTCTTTCCACAAACAAACAAAGACCATAGCTTTTACTGATTTTTGATAGTATTCTCCCTCTAGGTGATTATCCCTACAAATGATGTGGTTGTCTTGCCATCAAACTGAAGATGAAGTGAGAACAGGAAGAAGGATAGATTCAAGAAAAGTCCAAAGGAAAAAAAAAAAAAAGGAGCACCATAACTAGAATTGCCCTACATACGTACTTGGGTAAGTATACAATTTTAAGATAACACATCCCTTTGTATTTTACATCATTTTATTGGTGGCTTTTCTATTATTTACAGCCAAAATGTCTTGGAAAATAATATTAAAAGATTTTTGTCTTTTGTTTAATTTCATTTAGTGTATTATAACCTGATATGTGTTGTATTTGCCAGGATGAAATATCAAGATAAATCTAGATTTATCTTTGGCTTGTTATAGAATATGTGAAAAAAAAATTAGTTTTTAGCCTTTTCCTCATTTTTTAAAAAAAGATTCTATTTATTTGACAGAGAGAAACACAGCCAGAGAGGAAACACAAGCAGAGGGAGTGAGAGAGGGAGAAGCAGACTTCCCACCCAGCAAGCAGCTGATGCAGGGCTTGATCCTCGGACTCTGGGATCATGACCTGAGCTGAAGGCAGAGGCTTAACCACTGAGCCACCCAGGCACCCCCTCATTTGTTTTTTAATCATTTGCTCCTTAGTCATTTCACTGTTACTGATACTTTTTTTCTGACATTGACTTTTAAGACGAGTAGAAAATTAATGCAGATGGGGTGTTTCTGCACAATTCTAATAAATTTACATATGTGTGTAGAATTGTTTTGTTCACTGATAATTATAATTTAGTAAATCTTTTTTCATGTTGGAGAGATAGCCTTATCATAGCAGACAGTGCATGCAGCCCATACAGGGGATGCCCCTTGGGTGCCTAGCCCTAGTGGCCAGAGTAGATTGTGCTTCTGAGCTCCATGTGACATGTCCGACACCAAGAATCTCCTTCAGGACTGGCAAATGTAATTGATTTGTCTAATCATAGAAGCAAACACAGAGAGTCCAGCAAAATGAACAAAAAGGGAAGTATTTTTGAAATGAATAACATAAAACATCAGAAAAAAATCTTAATGAAATGGAAATAAACAATCTGTGCTGATAAAGTTCAAATTAATGGTTATAAAAATGCTCAATGAACTTGACAAAATAATGAATGCACACACTGAGATCATCAAAACAGAGATAAAAAATAGCAACCCCGGGGCACCTAGGTGGCTCAGTTGGTTAAGCGACTGCCTTCAGCTGAGGTCATGATCCTGGAGACTGGGGATAGAGCCCTGTATTGGGCTCCCTGCTCAGTGGGAAGCCTGCTTCTCCCTCTCTCACTCCCTCTGTTTGTGTTCCCTCTCTGGCTTTGTTTCTCTCTATCAAAGAAATAAATAAATAATCTTTTTAAAAAATGGGAAAATTCCAAACAGAAGTTATACAGCTAAAGAATACAATAATTGAACTGGAAAACACACAAAAGATAAAAGTCTCAACAAAGTGAACACAGAATGGGTATAGAGGGAACAATACCCACATTTGATAAAGGTCATCTGTAATAAAACCACAGTTAACATCATACTTAATGGTGAAAAATGGAAAGATTTTCTTCTAAGATCAGGAACAAGACAAGGATAACCACTCTTGACACTTTATTCAACATAGTACTGAAAGTTCTAGCCATAGTAATTAGACAAGAAAAAGAAATAAAAGGTATCTAAATCATCTGGGAAGGAGTAAAACTGTCACTGTTTACAGATAGCATGGTACTATACCTAGAAAACCCAGAAGACTACCAAAAAAAACTGGTAGAACTAATGAACGAATTCAGTAGGTAACAAGATACAAAATCAACACAGAGGAATCTGTGATGTTTCTATACACCAAAAGAGAAATCAAAAAGAGAAACAGAAAAAAATCCCATTCAAAATTATATCAAAAAGAATAAAATACCTAGGAATAAATGTAACCAAGTAGGTAAAAGACTTGTACATGGAAAATTATAAGGCACTGATGAAATAAATTGAAAAGGACACAAATAAGTGTCCTTTTTAGTGCTCTTGGATTGTAAGCATTATTATTTTGTGCTTTTGGATTGTAACTATCACTGTTGTTAAAATGCCACACTACTCAAAGCAATCTATAGATTTCATGCAATTCCTATTAAAATTCCAGTGGTATTTTTCACAGAACTAGAACAAATAGTTATAAAATTTTGGAACCACAAAAGATCCAGAATAGGCAAATCAGTATTGAGAAAGAAGAGCAAAGCTGAAAATTTCATGCTCCCTGATTTCAAACTATACTACAAAGCTAAAATATACTGCAGTGGGACAGAAATAAGGGCCCAGAATTAAATCCACACATCTCTGGACAATAATTTACAACAAAACAAATCCAAGAATACACAATAGAGAAGGAATATTCTCTTCAATAAATGATGTTGGAAAAGCTGGACAGTCACATACAAAAGAAATAAACTAAACCAGTATCTTACACCAGACACAAAAATTAACTTAAAATGGACTAAAGACTTAAATCTGAGACCTAAAACTATAAAATTCTTAGGGGAAAATATAAGCAGTTACCTCCTCTACATCAGTTTTAGCAATATTTTTGTGTATCTAACTCCAAAGGCCAGAAAAACCAAAGCAAAAATAAATGAATGGGATTACATGACAATAAAAAGCTACTGCACAGTATAAGAAACCATCATCAAAAAGACCACCATCTAAGAGGGATAAGATCTTTGCAAATCATATATCCACAAAGATTTAATATCCTAAATATATAAAGAGCTCACAAAACTCAACAACAGCAATGAAATAACCCACATAAAAATAACAGGAAAAGGTTTTGAATAGATGTATTTCAAAAGAAGACATGCAGATGGACAAGAGGCACATGAAAAGGTGTTCCACAACAGTAATTATTAAGGAAACGCAAACCAAGACCTCAAGGAGATATGACTTCACACCAGTTAAAATGGTGTTTATCAAAAAGACAAGAAATAACAAGTGTTGGAGAGGATATAGAAAAAAATGGAACAGGGCGCTTGGGTGGCTCAGTGGGTTAAAGCCTCTGCCTTCGGCTCAGGTCATGATCTCAGGGTCCTGGGATAGAGGCCCACATAGGGCTCTCTGCTCAGCAGGGATCCTGCTTCCTCCTCTCTCTCTGCCTACTTGTGACCTCTCTCTCTGTCAAATAAATAAATAAAATCTTTAAAAAAAAGAAAAAAAGAAAAAACAGAACACTCCTACAGTTAGTGGGATAGAGCCACTGTGGGAAAACAGTATGGAGACTCCTCAAAATATTAAGAATAGAACTGCTATACAATCCAGATATTCCACTTCTGGGTGTTTATCCAAAGAATATGAAAACACTTATTCAAAAAGACATATCCATCCCTATGTTCATTGTAGCATTATTTATAATAGCGAAGATATGGAAATAACCTAAATGTCTGCCAATAGATGAATGGATAAAGATGTGATTCACACACACACACACACACACACACACACACACACACACACGCACACACACACACATACACACACACACACTGGAACATTACTCAACTATAAAAGAGAATGAAATGTCATTTGCCACAATATGGGTGAACCTTGGAGTTACTATGCTAAGGGGATACGTCTGATGGGGAAAGATAAATACTGTATGATTTCACTCATATATCTAAATCTAAAAAACACAAGACAATACAAAACAGAAACTAGCTCTCAGATACAAAGAATGCATTGGAGATTACATTAGAAGGGGAGTAGGGAGGGGTCACTTGTATGGTGGTAGATGCTAACTAGACTAGTGGTAATTGCTTTACCATTCCCATAGTTGGCCACAATATAGTTCATATAGATGGTTATAATGTCGTACACCTGAAACTTATATAATGTTATATACCAATTTTACCTCAATAAAAAAGGGTGGGAGTGCAAGAGAAAGACACAAATGGTTGGCAAAGGTCAGCTGTATTTTATTCCCGTGACGAGTTGGGAGTGGCAGGGTCTGTCAAGACAAATTAATCCAAACACGTGTTGATGTCTCTGGAGCAAAGTGGCTCCCCTCCAAGGGACTTCCTCTGGGAACTGTTGATGCCTACATCTGCATCCCAATTCCAATTTCAGCATGTCCATCAGTCTAACAGACCACATGCTCAGTGTTTCCCTGGCAAAGCATTTTATTTTATGTTACTTTAATGCACAGAACAGTTGTGCTCCTGTGTAGAGGTTACTATTCCTGGCTTTTCAATGAAGAACATTTCTTTAGTGAAGTTTCCATAAATGGGAAGATATTGAACTTAAGGGGTGTATTTTCTTGTGTGGTATTAATTAGCTGAACATAACTGAATAAAATCCATCAAATTGAGTAGCAGTTAAAAACACAAAAAGATTTTTAAAAAAAGATCCAATGTGTAGTCCTCCATAAGCATTTTTCACCAGATAAAAGCCTGGCCAATTTTATTAAATGTCCAGTATATGAGAGCTTTAAACATTAATATCTAATCTTTGTAATCTTGTATTCATTATAATTATCCCCCACTCTCATAGCAACTAAATAGTGTTGAACACATATAATCCTAAGATAAAAAAGAGTTTTCCTAGTTTCGTTTTTTTTTTAAGATTTTATTTATTTATTTGACAGAGAGAAACACAGCTAGAGAGGGAAAACAAGCAGGGGGAGTGAGAGAGGGAGAAGCAGGCTTCCCGCCAAGCAGGGAGCCCGATGCAGGGCTCGATCCTGGGACTCTGGGATCATGACCTAAGGAGAAGGCAGACGCTTAGCGACTGAGCCACCCAGGCGCCCCAAGTTTTCCTAATTTCTATCTGTCAAATTATACCATCCTTCCCCATCACCCAAATAGTAGCTGGAAGTGTACTTTAATATGATTAAAAGTACAAATTTTATATAATTTATATAAAGTACAGATTAAGACTTCAAAATTGTATTTATTAAAAAGTGGGAGAAAACATGATTAAAATGTGTTGTGAAACATAGTTCACCATTAATGTATATTTAAAATATTTTAGTTGAATTAAAAGCCGACATTTAACATTTATTTATTTATTACCTTTTCTTAAGATTTTTATTTATTTATTTGAGAGAGGGAGCATGTACAAGTGGTAGGGGGAGAGTGGGGAGCAGAGGGAGAGGGAGAGGCTTGCAAAGCTGCTCTATGTTAGGGCAAACTGTGTAATATTTTGATAACCTGTGATATTAAAAGGTTTTTCTTTTTTGTATGAAAAAAGAAAGACTTTTGCCAACCATTTGTGTCCTTCTCTTGTACCTCCCTCTACCCCTGCTTGTGTTACCTCTCTTGCTGTCTCTCTCTCTCTCTCTGTGTCAAGAAAATAAATAAAATCTTTAAAAAAAAAAAAAGGATACAGATCTGTACTGATCAATGTGATAGCTACAAACCACACTTATATTAATTTATAAATTTATATTAATTTTATTTAAATGAAAACTTCAACTCCTTGGTTGTATTAGGCATATTTAAACACTTCCGCAATGTTAATTGAGTTTAAAGAAAAAATATTATTGGTTTATTTAAAAAATAAAGTGTTCCATAGTCCCATTGTAGCTAATGACTGCATATTGGACCATATAGCTACAAAGTATATAAAGCCATCTTACAAATCAATAAGGAAAAAGCAACCCAACAGGAAAAGGAATGGCCTATATTGCATATTTCCATCATCACAGAATGTTCTATTGGATAACTCTACTATAGAAAGATCATACCTTGCATTTTTAAATAATTTCCAAAGAAATCTAGCCACATCTTGGTGTTTAGTGCATGTTATTATTATTATTTTTTTTACAAGAAGTTTATTTTGTGTTTCGTTCCCACTACAAAAGTAGCTCCACTCATTCCTGCAACCCAGCAGATATGGGAATCATTGGCAAAAAGATATCCTAGGAACATAATGTTGAAAAAAATTGAAATAGTGTATCAAATGGTTCCAGGGTTAATAGAAATAAAGGTGATCTTTAAGATAACTAGAAAGTAGCCATAGCTAGACCCTTCTGCTCCCACCTCCTGTGTTTAATGAACGCTTTGAATAAGCCACTGCCTCCCCTTCCTCTGACTGTCCTTGAGTGCACTGCACACGCTCGTCCCCCCATCTGGTTATGCACTTACAAAGGGTTGGCTGCATTTTTCTCCGAAACCATGTATTCCTGTCGAATGTTAAGCGTTACTTAAGTCATTAGAAACTGAAGGAACATGTATGTTCTATAAAGTAAGTTAGAAAGGGTATATTGCTCAACAATTATTGTAGAATTAAGTATATAAATAGTTTTAAATAATTGGGGAAAACAATCATGAAAACAAAGACCTTACAGAGTGAGGAAACTCATGGTGGAAATCTTAGGGATGTACCATGAGAATTTTTTTCATGAATTCATTCAGTGGGGAACTTCTGTCAGTGGACCCATACTCAATAAACAAAGAGCCTTGGCTGTGCATTAAACAAGGAATAAACGAACATTATTTCTATACTAAAACTGGTCATGTGTGTATCTACTGCATGATCCCACATGTCAGGTGGTATTGTTATGAGTAATCAAATATCAATGCCAATTATGTCAGATTGGGTTTCTGCTGTATACTTTACCAAGTAAATGTTAAGAACAACTACCAAAAAAAAAAGGACTTGAATTATTCCTTATTAAGAAAGAAAACATTCACATTGTTGTCATTGTTCTATTTAAAATGTCCAATCCCTGACTTTCTAATTTTCCTTCCATATTGCCGAATCTCAGTTTCCTCATTTATAAATATAGATGTCATCGTGCCAACCTCAGAAATGTGTTACCAGGATTAAATGAGATAATGTGATAAAGCATTAACTTTGTGTCTGGGACTTCAGGGCACAGTACATTTAATAAGATCTATTTACACAGGACTTTTCAGAACTTACCAACAAGACTTAAAATTTACAGTCCCAGGTCACCACTGGGAACAATAACGTTCAGCCCAGAAATTGGATGAAAAAAAGAAAACAGCTGGGCCAGTGGCCAGCCATCTGGTTACAGGGCCTGGCCAGACCTCTTTTTTTTTCCTGCAAACTGGCACAACTCCCTCTGTGGGGTGCTCAGCTGCTATCAGCACCATGCTCGGCCCTGTTGGCCCCCATCCACAGAGGGAACCTCATCAGGGGACATGGGCAGTGTGGTCCCTGTCAAGCAGCCTAGCACACCTGGGCATGGGAAGCACTGACCACCTACTGCTGACATCCCAGGCTAAGGGTTGGGGGCAGGGAGGAATTGAGGCTGCGCTGCGACCCTTAAGCGCACGTACAATATTACAAAATGCATATCTTTGTCATTCATTTTCCCTTCCATTTGGAATCTTGATCTAACTCCTAAGCGTAGGTGCTCACAAAATGTTGGTTAAATATTAACTTTGCTCACAAAATGTTGGTTAAATATTAACTTTGCTTGTTATTGTCCTTTCTGGATCTAAAAGACTAGAACTCTATGCACTAGTAAATCAATCCTAGACACACAGACAGATCTCTGGCAACAGGAGAGACTCAGAATCATTTGTCCTTAAGCAATGTGGCTGAAAATGCTACAGTATAAATAATGGGGAAAAATATATGTGATAGAAAACATTTACTGAATGCTTACTATGTGCCAGCACACTTTCAGGCATTATTTTGTTAGCCTTCACAATAACTTTGTATGTTATGTACTATGATCTCCACTTTATTTGGAAGTTTATGGAAAAGCATGGGAAATCTAGCCTAACATCATTTCACATCTATCTCATTTCAAAGAATGGGCCCCTTGACAGTTAAATCAATGCCTTCTTAGAGACAATAAGAATGGGATTAAAGTGGCTAGCTGAAAGATAAGGGGATGTAGGCCTTGTGGCTCTTTTAAAACACAGCTGTAAATGCTTGCTGTGCTTCTCCTATGAGAAGTGGGAGCTATGGCCCTTCCCCTTGAACCTAGGTGGTGCTATGTATATTTAAACCAGTAAAACATAGCAGAAGTGACTCTATGTATTTTACAGTGCTGTTGTAAAAGGCTGGGCAGCTCTGCCTTGTTCACTGGAACATACTCCCTCAGCTGGCACGTAAGAACTCACACTAGCAAAGACCATTGGTCTGGAAAGGTGTTCCAGAAGTAGACAGTCCAGACACCTCCTCAAGCCACCAGTCATGTGTAAGTTCATGGACAGTTGAGATCAACCCATCCACCTGCTAAATACTATAACATCACATTTGTGACAGCCATAAAAATGCACTGCTAAAATCTTCAAGATAACTGTTTGGGGGGGTGGTATATGTGACTGACATATACCCCACCATACTTGTTCCTAGGCCACCTGACCCCTCCCATCCAGTGACTGGGTACCATGAGGTTGCCAGTAGAAGTCAATTCCTGTAGGACATACTATTCTTCTACAGGTCATTTGAAGCTTCCCTGGACCTTTCTTTTTCTTTCTTTCTTTTTTTTTTTTAAGATTTTATTTATTTATTTGACAGAGAGATCACAAATACAGAGGCAGACAGAGAAAGAGGGGGAAGCAGGCTCCCTGCTGAGCAGAGAGCCCGATGTGGGGCTCGATCACAGGACCCCAAGATCATGACCTGAGCCGAAGGCAGAGGCTCAACACTCTGAGCCACCGAGGCACCCCTCCCTGAACCTTTCTTAAACCAACACTGCAGTCTGAGAGTATCCCTACCCAATCCTCACTCCTCCCCACTTTCTTTTATAGGTGTGAAACTTGCGGGACAGCTTTTCCTTCCTATTCCCACTCCCTCCCTTTATCCTTCACTGGCATTCCCCCCAGTAAGCCTATACATGTCTACACGCTATTTTACATCTGCTTGAAGGTTTCTTCTGTACCATTTTATATCTGCTTCTTAAAGGCTTGAATTAAGGCAGTTTGGAAAAGAATAATCACTCAATTAAGCCCTACCCAATTCCTGACCCACAAAAATTATGAAACAATAGGGAAGTGTTACTTTTCAGCTACAGAGTTTTGGGCTACTTTGTAATAGAGAACAGGTAACTGGATCAGCAGTGTTTTAACACAATCAGCATTGAGAGTTGAAAAGGTTGTATATGAAGGTGTGATGTGTTTCTGAAGCAAATACTCTTAAAATAACATGACTTTACAAGAAATGACCAGCTCAGAAAAGGAAGTCTGAGCTAGAGTGACCACTTCAACCAGGTATTCCCAGGACTTTCTGTTTTAGCACTTTTATTTTTTTTATTTTTATTTTTTAAGATTTTATTTATTTTGACAGAGAGAAACACAGCCAGAGGGGGAACAGAAGCAGGGGGAGTGAGAGAGAGAAAAGCAGGCTTCCCGCCGAGCAGGGAGCCTGATGTGGGACTCGATCCCAGGTCTCCAGGATCATGACCTGAGCCGAAGGCAGTCGCTTAACCAACTGAGCCACCCAGGCGCCCCTGTTTTAGCACTTTTAGTTCAAGTTTTAGCACTTAAAAGTTCAAGGTCCCAGGAAAGCCCTCACTCCAAGGTTAAAAGTGGCAGTTGGTCACCCTACCTGAACTCTTCAAGTGTGTGGGTTTTCCTCTGAGGAGAAGAGAGGTTCTCTTCCTCCACTACAGAACCCGGACTGGATCTGTCGAGGGAAGAACTCAGTGGCACTGGGGAGATCTTGGAGTATGGAGGTTTATTTAACGCCGTCTGGCCCAGAGGGGAGTAATCTCCAAATGTCTGAAGCCCTGAGCACAAGCAAAGGAGGTAATTTATACACTTCTACTTCCACATACCTGGCACTTTGGGCACCTGCGGTAAGCTGGGCGAGGAGAAAAACCCGGAAGAGCCCTGGGGCAGGGAGTGGGACTCCCCTGCAGGCTCGGTCGGCCATCTTTAAGACACAGATTTTCCTCATCATTTTAACCAAGAGTCACACCCCTTAACACAATTGCTTGGTTAAGAACTCAAGGTTATTCCTACTAAATTAAAATACAAAGATAAGCTACTTTAACTACCGCCTCCTCTGTCAGTGAATTCCTCGATGAAAGTCCCAAATGCATTCAACTTAGCTTCTAGGAAGCTTATAGAGAGAAACTATACACCCCACACTGGCCACTTTAGTGCAGAGTAGCATTTCCCAGAAAAGATCACTGTTCTGAATTTTTGTACCTTAAGAGGCTTTAAGAAGGTTGGGGGAGGTCCCATACAGTTAGTTGGGAAACATGGCATCTTCTGTATCCCTTCTGGAGACTCTCAATGAACATTACATATCAGGAATCTGAGTAGACTTACAGAAAGGTAATCTTTTTGTAGCAAAATGCAGATAACAAGGAGACCTATTGCACTCATCAGATTGGTAAAACCAAAAATGATTTGTGAAATCCTCTTTTGGCAAAAGAATAGAGAAACAGTTTCTAGAATAAACTGTGAATGAAAACATAACATGGTAGAAAGTTTTTGGAAGGCAGTTTGGCAGCTATATTTAATGAATGCACATAGTCTTCTTTCCAACAATCCTACCTCTTGGTATCCCTTTTACAACAACTATTCATCACTGCACAGAGGCATATATATAAAAGGGTTTTTATTTCCACAGCTTTGTAAGAGCAGAAATTTTCAATCAGCCTAAATGACCACCCACATCATTTATTTCACAAGTGTATCTTTGGAGTGTCTGTTACATAGTTCTAGTCACAAGAGAAAGACCCATGAAAAGGGGAGGTAAGATACTGCTTGTGCATCATGGGGTTTATACAGATGGAGTTTATATAACAGGCAGGGAGGATAAGGAGAGCCCATGAGCAAAATAATAAGCTAACAAAACCTAGTAAATATATACCGTTTAGATTTAGGTTTAGCCTGGTATAACAGTGGTTTGAACAGGGGAGTCTGTTTCTCCCTTATGTCAAAATCTAGACAGGAGTGCAGGGCGGATTTGCTGACTGTAGTCATCTGAGGCCCAGTTATTTCCAGCTGTCTGCTCTCCCAAAACCAGGTGTAACCTTCATCCTCAGGGTCCGACATGGAGCTATGCCATCACATCTACAGTCAGGAGAGCATCAAAAGAAGCATGTATGTTGGAATTTTTACATACAATGTTCACGTACTCTTACTAGCCAGAACGTAATCTTATGGTCATGATTCACTGTAAGGGAAGCAGGAAATTAGTGTTTTTCTTTTCTTCTGAATATTCACATGACCAGAACTTCTAGTGATGAGGAAGCAGGCGAGAAGAGATACCTGGTGATAACTAACAGTTCTGCAATAAGATAGCAATAAAATATATAGAAAGCGAACTGAGTGATTTACTACTGAGGGTTGGGCAGTAATTTTAGATTGGGTTGTCTAGGACACCATTTTTGGTGATTTATAATTACATTAATACCTACATGAGGAGAATAAACCAATTATATTATCTATTCTGAGTAATAAATTACCCTAAAACTTAGTGGCTTAAAATAGCACACATTTATTATATCACAGTTTCTGTGGATCAAGAACTTGGACATGATCTAGGTTGGTCGTCTTCTTCCCAGTCTATGACAAAGCTAGAATCAAGGTATTGGGGCTACAATCTCAACTCAAGGCTCAGGTGGGGAAAGATGTACTTACAAGCTTAAGGGGCTGCTGGCAGAATTCAGTCTGTCACATGTTGTAGGACCAAGAGCCTGACTTCCTCCCTGGCAGTCAGCCACAAGCTGTGCTCAGGTGTAGCTCCAACATGGCAGCTGGCTTCATCAAAGCATAAAACCCTGGAAGGCAATAAAGAAAGTCTGCTATCAATACGGAAGCCATAGGCTTTTGTAGCCTAATCTCAGAGTGTCTTCCTATCACCTTTTGCTGCATTCTGTTCATTAGTAGTAAGTCACTAATTCCAATCCATACCCAAGGGGAGAGGATAATATAAGGGCATGCAAATAAAAGACTGTGTGGCTTCATCTATAAGAATATATGCAGTAAAATCATTTCAGGTAGAGGGACCAACTAGCACAAAGACCCTAATTATCTTACACCCTCAGCATGCTCACAAAAAGAAGGAAGGTATAGGTGTGTGTTGTTGGTATACAGCAGAAAGGAATGACTGAGGACACAGTAGTGGGTGGAAGACAAATAATGTAGGGATTTTAGGTCAAGATAAAGAGTCTGGATGTTAATGTGCTATGGAATCTCAGGGATATTTGAGAAGGAAAGTGATATTGTCTAATCAGTGTTTTAAAAGGTTCACTTTAGGTCATTGTGCAAGATAAGCCAAAGGAACTAAGAAAGCACGGTCCGTGGGTAGGAAGAAAACCATCAGTGTGGCACCAGAGAAGGCAAGAAAAGAAAATAATTTTCCCTGTGGTGAATATTCCTGAGAAGCCAAGCAGGGGAAAGAGAGCTGGCCCCTCTATTTGAATACATGAATGACATTAGTGATACTGGAAGCAATTTTGGGGCAGGCGTAGGTATTGAAGGATGACTAGATGGGAAGATGATGAAGAAACAGAGTCAATACAAACAGCTGTATTCAGAAGTATTGCTGTGAAGGAGAGCAAAACGGGAGACCACAGGATGGGAGCATGATTTTAAGCTTGGCATAATGTGCAACACTGATGTAAGAGACAACTCCAACACTCAGTAGTTTAGCACAATAAACATACCTCTCCCATGCTACAAATCTAAATAAGGTTTTGCACGGGCTTTGCTTATCATTCTGAGTCAAACTGATGGAAGCTCCATATGAACACTTGCTTTTTTTTTTCCTCCCAATTGTAAGAATTCTTTTTTTTTCCTCAGTGTTCCAAGATTCATTGTTTATGCACCACACCCTGTGCTCCATGCAATATGTTTATGCACCACACCCTGTGCTCCATGCAATACGTGCCCTCCTTGCTTTCATGACCACCGAGCATGAGGTGGAGAATATAGGAAGTCTTACACTGGCTTTTAAAGCTTCCTCAAGAAGTAACTGACCAAAGAAAGTTCTATGTTCAGCCCATGGCTAACTAACTTAAAACACATGCATTTGCAAGGAGAGTGAAACCCTTGAAAACATTTGGGAAGGAGGCTCAAAACTATTTTTAAGAACATCTACCATTAGATATGTTTCAGAAACTATACAAGATGAGTACCACAAGTCGTGATAAAGAGAAATTGATGATACAGGACAAAGGAGAATTGAGAAGGTGAATGATTATCCACCTTCAAATAGAGGAAATATTTTTAATTTAATATTTAATCTATTGTAACTATTGAAACAAAAAGGAATGCAGGAAGTTTTGAGAGCTTGGTATAGTATTTGATGAGACTATTTAAATTAGAACAACACATCACTGCTGACTTTTAACATGAAGTTTATACATATCGATGAAGACGATTGTCTAAAAGATACTATTATGTGAAAAAAAGTTGGATAAAATGCTTATAAAATAAACTAGTCTCTGAAAGTATAGGAGTTGTGTATGTAAACAGCTATCAGCACACATACACGTGCACACACACACACACACACACACACACACACACACACCCCTGTGCTGCACTATCTGTACTGGATGGTATAGGGAAAGAAATCTGATGTTTATGCATTCAGCTGATAACAAACCTTGCTACTTTGGGAGACTAAAGTGGAACTAGAAGTGGAGACAGAAAAGGAGAACTTTTGCTCAACTGTTTTTTTTTTTTGTCATTTTTATAGCACAATAGTCACACATTATTTGTATAATTATTTAAAACACTAAGTAACTTTGTTTAACCTGGAATTCCCTAAAGGAAGTTCCCTTAAAATATATATATAGCACTTGTTAAATTCCCAAGGAACAAATTGGGGAAGCATTTCTGACTTTTCTCCAGGCCCTCACTGGGGCCTCTGGGGGACAGAAGGACAAACTCAAAATTCCACATCCATATCCCTTCCAAGGTTTATTGTATCTGTCACCCTTCAATAAAACTGGAAAACTGGACAGTGTTTTTCTTCTTCTTCATTCACATCCTTCTAAATTATCTTTTTTTCTTCTTAAAATATATATCCATGGTGTTCAATTTTGTCCATAAACTTTTCCAGGTTAAATAAAATTCCTTTTCTTTCCTTAAAAAAATGTTAGAAACACATATGCAAATCAGTTAAAGAGTTTCACGTAGATGTTCTTATGAAGGTGCAAGCAAGGATACCTAGATGGAGTCCCACCAATGCCGGGCAAGGAGAATTCCTGAACCAACAGAGCCAGACTTCCAGGTACATGGATACTTGGGACAAGACTTACCCTTGAGAGGGCCACTCACTGCTTTGCCATGCTGTCTTATCCAGTTACTGAAGCATTTTAATTCCTTTAAAAACACAAAGCAGAAACAGACCCATTAATACTAAGACTAAATTGATGGTTGTCAGAGGGGATGGAGGGATAGGCAAAATATGTGAAGGGGAGTTAAGAGATATTGGTTTCCAGTTACAGAATACGAAATCATTGAAATGAACGGTACAGCATAGGGAGTATAACCGATGGTATTATAATGGCATCGTATGGTGACTGATGGTAGTTACACTTGTGGTGAGCACAGGGTAACATAGAGAGTTGTCAGAACCAGTATTTGCACATCGGAAACTAATGTAACATGTGTCAACTATAGTTCAATTTAAAATTAACAATAAATTAAAAATTAAAAATAGAAATAAAATAACACATCATGTGTTATTTTGAAGTGAGACTTAATAATCACTGCTATCTTTATCATTACATGTCTATTTCAGAAATGCCAATCCAAACATTTACCAAGTAGTTGAATCCATTACTGCAGAGATCTATGCATCAACAAAGAAGATATTGTTCTGCAGAAGAGATGATTATGTACAATAGGTATATTTTTGGCTAGAAAGAGAAAATTATGATGAAACTTGACCTAAACAAATAGGCTATCTTCCTACATGATAGGAAGGCTACAAGGCACTATTTACTAGGTCAGCAGCTCCAAAGTGACTGACTGGAATATCTGTAATTATTTCTACTTTCCCTTGTTTATCACAATATGGTTGTGGCACTGCCAAGCATCACAGTCTCCATCTCATTTAAAGGCTTGAGGTGAGGAGCGCCTGGGTGGCTCAGTTGGTTCAGTGTCTGCCTTTGGCTCGGGTCATGATCCCAGAGTCCTGGGCCAGAGTCCTGCATGGGGGTTCTTGCTCACTGGGGGGCCTGCCTGCTCTGCTTGTGCTCCCCCTGCCTGTGCTCTGACAAAGAAAGAAAGAAAAAGAAAGAAAGAAAGAAAGAAAGAAAGAAAGAAAGAAAGAAAGAAAGAAAGAAAGAAAGACTTAAGGTGAGAGATGGTACTGTGCAGATCATTTCTTTTTAAGCCTCCCTCCTTGAATAAGGGAAGGATTTCCCCCCAGATTTCAGCCAGCTTATATCCCCTTATATATCCTTGGGTAGAACTAGTCAACATTTTCAATATCAGAAAAAAGATCTGCCTTACCCCCACCCTCACCCTACAACATCAGTATGCCCCCCCACACCAACACAGAAAAGAGCCCCAGTGACTTCAGGAAAAATCATGACCAGAGTCTAGTCCTTATAAGCATTTCCATGTGGCCAAGCATTTTTCGAAGCCTTTAGAAATACTACTTTTAAAATAGTACTATCAGATAGGTACTATAATTATTCCCACCTTACTGATGTGGATATGTGGAGAAACTAAACAATCACACCGTAAGTGAGTGCTCTTAGCCAGGATTTGAACCCTCATTGAGACAGAATTCTTAACCATATACTAAACTGTCTCACAGGATATAAGTGGAATGATGCCTAAAAAATAGTGCATATAAAAGGTTCTCCTACAGTATGAACAGTTTGCTGTATAACTCTGGGAGGGAAATCTTGCACAGATCTTCCAAACCTCACTCAGAAAGGGATCAGTCAATTATAAATGGAAACTCAAATATAAGGAAATATAAACACAATTAAGCAAGTTTATATATGTACTCATCAATTTTTTTTTTAAATGACACTCAAAATGGCAAAAGAGGTAAGAAAGTGGGCAGGAACCAACGTAAAAAAAACAAGAAACCAACAAGTAAGGAAGAATTGATATAATCTGGGGACACAGTGACTTCAGGTTGGAGTCACTTTATCTTCCTCCTCATAGAACCATAGACAGAAAGTCAAGCTTGAGATAGAGACTCATCAGAGTGAAGGATCAGGGAGCCAGGAGAAAATGACTCACATTCTTTCTCCTTTAGTATCTCACAAGGAAGGCATTGTGATTCTGCCCTTATGTGGAGAAATCAAACATAATATCCCAATCAAATTTCCCCGTTAAGGACCCTGACTGAAGTTAGCTAACACAAGGGCCATTAGACCATAAATGATGTCTTAGCAGCCATCTCATCATTTTAAAAACCACCTCTAACCTTCTGGCCCAGGTCACAAATAAGCTGAATTTTAAAAAAGCAACATTAAGGAAGACCTTCTAGCCTGAGTTAAGTAAAGAAAATTTCACATCTTCACTGGGTAATGTAGACTGAGAACTGGTTTTTAAAAATTTCTTTACCATACAAAATAATTTTTCACTTCTAAGAATCACTTTAAAATAATAATTTTTATTTTAAATAATTTTTTTAGGTTATGAGCTAATGTGTATTCTTTTCATTTATAGAAATAGGCCAAAAAAAAAAGGTTTTTTTTTTACTCCTTTCTCATCAACTAATAGCCAAATATGTCAGTGCTTAAAAGCAGCAAATTTTTCATATACATTAAATACTATACACACACAGTATTCCTAGGCAAAAATAGTTACTTTAGCTTAAAAAAATAAGCTTCTTGTTTACTTACAATTTTCCCTGCAATCATGCACTTTAATATCTATCAGTGTGTTGGTGGTTTTAACACTATGACCATTTTTCTTTCACTGTAGACTAATCCTTATTTCCTCTTGGGGGTCATTCTAGCATTTTGGGACTGCAAAAAGATGATGGTATTTTATTGATGTTGATAATGGAGAATTAGGTTAGGGTCAGCAAACTTTTCCAGTAAAGGGCCAGACAGTAAATATTTGGGGCTTCATGGGCTACGTCCTCTGTCATAAGGACTCAACTTTGCGGTTGTAATGTGAAAATAGTCAAAGGCAATATGTAAATGGGTATAGCTGTATTCTAATAAAACTCTGCAAAACAGAAGAGGCCTGAATTGGCCCAGGAGCAGTGGTTTGCTGACCTGTGATAGGGAACCCCAGTTCTTAAATGAATAAAAGATTTAAATATACATCTATGTCAATGCTATTTCATAACAGCTTAAATAGAATAATTAATTTATAGTAATAAGTATGATAGAAGTGTAACTGATATCCTGTAATGCATACCTTTTTAAATTTTACATTCGGTTATTAATTTGCTTTTTAAAGCAAATATTGATGACTGATGGCAAATATGGAGAAATTCATAATTGCATGTTTTAACTAGGAAAGTATGTGGTGACACAGTAAAACAACAGTGGAATTCCAATCCTGATAGCAGTTCAGTAAGAAATATATTTTGTACCATCTCCTCTTTGTCGTAATTCCTCCATAAATGTAACCAGCCTCCCTACCTGACTTGAACTGGCCTTACAACAATATAGCATAGATTGGATTGTCATTATTACTGACATTTTATGTGTGAAAAGGCAGTGCTCATAAAGGCTGAATGAATTGCCCAAGATTCATAAACGTATGTAGTTGCAAAGCTGGGACTGAAACCAGTGCTGTTTCCACCACATCACTCTGCTCTTGGTAGAAAGAATTACCCATTGGTCCTTTAGGTTGATGACCTTTTAGTTTTTCCATAGAATTCCAAGAAAAAATACCCAGATTTGGGGAAGTGAGAGAGACAAGGCTCCACACACTCAGCCAATGCTGACCAGACACTGGGACAGTGCCGAGTGGTGCGAGGGTTTGAGCTGGTGGCCTGAGTCTCTAGCACAGCCTTCCATGTCTTGGTGGTTAACAGCTAGAAGTTGATCTCCAAGTATCTGTTAGGTAGTTACTCAGGACTTCAGCAAATATCCCAGTCTTTATGCATTAAGTTAAGGTCTAGTTAATGCTCAAGTCAAGGAATCTCAACATGTGGAATGAGACCGTAATTAAAATGATGTGTGTGATAGAATGCATGTCCACACCATGGTTAACATCACTTACCAATCATAGGAGCCTTAACATCAAAGCTACCTCTGAATCTTGAAAGGGACACTCCAGATAAACTCCATTTGTCAGGTCTAAATTTTCACAACTGAAATCTATTTGCCTTCATAACCCTAGATGACCATATCATTAGCCATAGCTCAGATCTGAGGCTGCCATTGGTTTTAGTCTTCCACTGTGGTATAGGGATTTTCTGATAACCATCACCGTTGGCATTGACTTAGTTGACTGGTAATGTTTTAGGTTGGGAGCAAGATCGCCAGTGCATTCAGGAGTGTAACTTCATGTAGCAGTGGTTCTGGGTTTCAAAGAGGGGCAGAAGTTTAGAAAGGTATTTATGTCTTGAGCATCAAATTGTAGAAAAACAAAAGAAAGTTAAATAAGCAAAGTCAAATAAAAAGAAGGGAAAATGAGATACATTATTCCTTGTTGCAAATAGAAATTTCTGGAAAATGGTAGAAACAAAAGGAGATTTTCTGCTATTCCTGCTGAAGCTTGCGGGACTTATGTTTGGAGTAAAGGACATTGTCCAGTGTTGCATTGGTAAGTCAGCTGTCTTTTATCTTATGAATAACCACTAATGTTCAGTGAGTTTTGTATAATTCATTCTGCATCTTAAAGTTGGTTATATATCTGACTTATGTGGCTTCATACAAACCTTTACATACCATAACTATATAATTAATATGTCCATATTTTATATAAATATGACATCTATTTAGGTATAGTGTGAGGTAAGCCTTAAAAAATCTTTATTTGCGCAAAACCTTTCTCTCCCCCAAAATTATGTTCAAATTTAATTTGATTTCCTAACTGCCTACATAAATGGTAAATTGTGTTTGTGCTTTTGTTAACTGGTATTACCTTCTTTAGCTGACAGATATAAAACCCAGTTTAAAGAGAACAGTCTTGAATTATGCAAGTTTTGAATTATAGTGGGCCTTTCAGAATACCCTCTGGCATAAAGTGGAGCCCCCTGAAAATCAGAGTGTATTAGATAGAGCTTCAGAATGTGAGTAAGTAAAGATAGGGGAAATATCTCAAGTCTGAAAAACTATTAGCTCTACAAAATCTCCTGAGCTGAAAGGAACTCAGATAATTATGAACACAGGCTCCATAGCAATGAGCAATCTTGTACCTTTCCGAACTACCTGGAAAAAGTAAAATATCACGGAAGGGAAGACACTCTGCTTTGTTAATTGAACCAATAACCAAGTTTGTGTCTGCAGTTCTAGGACTGTGCACTCACTTAAAATACATTTGACAGCTGATACAGGATAATTGTGGGCACTTACTGACAATAACAACTCAATTATCATGGCAAAAATTAATCTGTATTTTCCATTGTGGCAAATCTATCAAGTAATATTACTTGTTATTATCTTGATAATGACAACACAAGAAATCAGTATAGTCTTGTCAAACTGTCCAGAATGTGGAAATAGAGACTGTGAGTGGAGAAGAGATAGATACGATGTACATCAGTTAATCCTTTGTCTGAGCAAGAATTTTATAGTTGACTCCAGCTTACATTGTGTTTATTTTATTTAAACTACAGTTAAATGTGGTCTCCATCTCATACTTACCTGTTTATTTCGCAGTGTTTGGATATTGCTTTGGCTTTCACTTTCCTTCCTTACCCTTACAATTTGGGATTCCTTTGACCATATATTTCTTTTTCCATTCCTTTCTTTTTAAAGGCAAGTATTTCCCTTTAGCCAAACAATACACAACAAATGACTGTCTCAGACTTTTTTTTGTTTTGTTTTTTTCTGTTTTTTTGAAACTTTCCTTTCTGTTCAGAATCCTGGTTTGTAGCCTAGAGACCTGTGCCTCAACAGTGTCTTTTTTAAATCATACAGAGAATTAGAAAAAATTTAATTAGAAAGCCAAAATGTTATTTAGGATGGTCTCTCAATCTTAATCACTCCCTATGATTTTCATCAAATATGAATGAAACTTTTCCCCCCTAGGAAGGTATGTACTACGGAAATATTAGTAAAAGTCACAAATAACATGATTTTGAGACGGTGTTGGACTGTTCAATTTGGGTGGGCTAACTCTGTGGGTGCTAGGATCTGAAATGAGAGAGGGTTTCATAATGTGTTCTAGCTGATAATTTTATTCAAAGGCATTTATGGATGTAAGACTAAAATTTTGTACATTAAATTTACCATAAATAATTTAGCCTTTTCAGTAATTCTAAGAAAAGCCAAACCAGTAGTTATTGATCTGTTGTCCTCCACAATTCACATTCTGTTATGGACTGAATGTGTATGTCCCTGGAAAATTCCTGTGTTGAAACTTTAACCCCTAATGTGATTGTATATCTGAGATAGAGCCTATAAGAAGGCAGTCAAGGTTAAACAAGGTCATAAGGGTGTGTGGCTGATTAGTGTTTCTAAAAAGAGACATCAAAGAGCTTGTTTCTCTCTCCACCTTGTGTGAACAGAGGCAGCCATCTACAAGCCGGGAAGAGAGCTCTCACCAGGAACCCAACCAGCTGGCCCCCTGAACTTGGACTTCCCAGGCTCCAGACCATGAGCAATACAGTTCTGTTGTATTTTGTTAGAGCAGCCCAAGCCAACTAAGACATACCCATTGTCAAGTATCTAACATAGTACTCTTTTATAGTAAAGAGAAGTCAAAAGACCAAGGCCTGCCAGTCTCTGGATTAGGGCAGGGTTTTGGACTCTAAATGATTCCTGGTCATAGAATTGGTTGTGAAACTCTGGGCCTCTCTAAGTGTAATTTTCCATATTTGAAAATAGTTCTGAAAAGTAATTGAAACTTGCTGAGGCTGTGAAGATTAAAGAAGATAAGCAGTGTTTGGCATGAAAAAAATCAGTAAATGAAAACAATTATTAGTATTGAATCTATTAATATTCAGAAAACATGAACAAAACACTTAATATAGGTGTGGCCCCACATTAATATTATTGAAATATAGCAGTAAATACAAATGACAGCTTGACAATTTTTGAAAACTCCATCTTAGATCTTTTCTAAAATAAAATCACCTTTGATTCTGTAATACAGATTGGCACTTATCTACAAATAGACATTTAAGGTGACATGCTGCATTTTACCTGAGCCCTGTGCTCCTGGAAAACAGCCAAGATTGAGAAATCCTCTCACCCTTTTGTGTTCTGGGAAATGGCTTCCTGCAAAGAAACATGCAATGTAAAAATTGAGTCATGGCACCCCTGGTTTACCTCTGACGGGACTATACACTGACCCTCCACGTTCCCATTCTTTACCTCTTCAGCAATTAGCTGAATCATTTTGTCTCTGCTACCATTGTAACCAGGTATTCTTTTTAAGATTTTAATTTATTACATTATATATATATTTATTATTATTTATTATATTATAATTTATTATTTGACAAGAGACACAGAGAGAGAGAGCCAGAGCAGAGGGAGCAGCAGCAGAGGGAGAAGGAGAAGCAGACTCCTTGAGCCTGAGGCAGGGGGCCTGGAATCTGAGGACCCTGGAATCATGCCCTGAGCCAAAGGCAGACACTTAACCTACTGACCCACCCAGCTGCCCCTATCACTGTAACCAAATATTTCTTGATCAAACTGGTTAATCTTCTCCTCCTCTCAGACCTCTGAATTTTGACCCATCTTCAGCTTGAGCCAGGAAACAGCCCTGCTTAAGAAGTCCCCTCTAGGAAGTAAACTGTCATTAGGGCAGAACATTCTTCTCCCTCGTAGCACCTCCCCCACACCAGGTACTTCCTAGCCTCAGTCACCTCATCTTTTCTCAAAGAAAAAAGAAAAACCCTCTTTTCTGTAAGCTTTGGAACACTTGCTGATCCACAGTCAGAGAATCTCTCCCTATTGCATTAATCTAATTCACCACTTTTTTTTTTTTAATTCACCACTTTTAATAATCTCTTAGAATAGTTTCTCTGTACCTAAGTCCTGATTTATTTATAATTTGACAAAGGAAATCTGAATGAGATAAAAATTTGTCGAAATCGTCTGGGAGCCTTAGATTAATTGGCTCTTCAGACTGTTCCCGATTCTTTCTTAGAGACTGCCACTATTTTGGTTTCTGCTACTATAATTGCAAATTGATGGTTAAAATAAAGTAATACATGATCAAGCTGCAGAGGTTTAGCTTCCAATTAGGAAAATCTCCATCAGAGTTTTTACTATCTAACCCAATTCTAAGTATGTTAATAAAGTTTCCTGTTATTCAGAGTCTTTTGCAGCGCTAGAAACTAAGCTATTTTACCAAATCAGTTTTATAAGATACATAAGATACATGAAACAATTTAAACTACCTTTATTCTAAAGAGCAGTAGACATGATTAAATAGTCCCATGATACTCTGATGAAAGGTTTGGATATTAAAATGGCTGGGATTCTCTCTACAACAATATGTTGTACTTAGATGTAAGTTGGACTTGGATTTGTCATGACCTAGAGAGAATTGTGGTTTCTAATCATGCAGGTTTGTGCCCTAATTTCAGTGTGTCCTTCTGTAGTGGCTTAATGACTTAAGGACTTATTTGTGTCACATGAAAACTGAAATAACAACACTTCTCTCTCATGATTGTTGGGAGCATTGAATGTGGGCAAAGTGCTTAGCGCAGGCCTGGGGACAGGTTTAATAAAGAAATACTACTTTACTAAAGTAGTAAATAACTTTATTCAGTTTTCTTCTGCCCCATTGCTCAATGGAAGAAGGTTTCTCCCTGTCTTCGGATGAAAAGTTTCTCAGTCCTAGGACTTTTCTGGTCAATAAAAAGAATTTCAAAGTGCCTTATCAGTTAAAGTTACAAAACACATCACTGGTTTGGAAACTAGAACGTCTAGATCCAGATAACATTGATTTTAAAGTAAGCAATGTAGGGGACAAGGGCAGGCTGCTGAAAAATATGCCACTGTGGCAAATGGATTATTTTCAAATAAAAGTTACTTAAAAGAGGTGCCTGGGTGCCCGGGTGTTAAACGTCTGCCTTCAGCTTGGGTCATGATCCCAAAGTCCTGGAATCAAGCCCCACATCGGGCTCCCTGCTCAGTGGGAAGCCTGTTTCTCCCTCTCCCACACCCCCTGCTTGTGTTCCCTCTCTCACTGTCTATCTTTCTGTCAAATAAATAAACAAAATCTCCAGAAAAAAAAAAAAGTTACACAAGAAAGCAACCTGTGAAAAAAGAACATCCTGATCCCCTCCTTTGTCTCCAGAAAGCAGGAAATAAATCTCTGATGTGAAAGGTATACACACTTACCAGGAAGGAAGGAGACATTCTAATCATCAGATATGGCAACTGAGAGCTGAGAAGGTTGGATAAACAAACCTTGTTACTTTACTAATTTACTGTCCTGGTTTAATTTCTGTTTAGAATTCCTTACTAATTGAAGCTCCCAAACATAAGTTTCCTTTGTCTTGTCAACTCCTCCCAGATTTATTGTTTCTGGTCTAAAATGTATACAAACAAGATGCCATGGCATTTCTTTAGATCTCAGCTTTATTATGGGGCCTCTGTGTGCAACAAATTAAAATTTATTTCTCCTGTTAATCTGTTTCATGTCAATTTAATTTTTATACCAGCTAGAATATGCTGAACGGTAAAGTAAAATTATTCCTCGCCAACACCAACATATGGGATCTGGATGGGGTGTCAGAGTGTGTGTGGAATGTCTGGTTTTTCTCTGTTTCTCCCTCTCTCATTCTGGCAGGTGTTTATTGCTGACTCTTCCTCTCATGGAGGATTTTGTGGGTTCTTTGAAGAGGAACCGCCTTCTATTGCTGGGGAACTCTCACCTCTAGCTCTGCTGATTACAGCAAATAGATTTCATTTCTTCTGGTCACTTACTTCTGTAGTAATACCTTTAGAACCCAGAAGCCCACTGCCAGCTTTTCTCTGTTGATGTCATTTCTCCTCCAGGAGAGTCTTCTTGGACAAGATTTGACGATGACTGACCTTCCATCCCGTGCTGCCTCTTACTCCCTCGTGACCCTCCTGAGGACTACCAAAAACATTTGGTCATCCTGAGGCCTCAGTAGACTTGGAATACAACATGATTCCAAAGCAAGTTTCTTTTGATTTATCTGCCCTAAATTATTCATCCCTCCCTTTTTAGATTTTTCAGATAGCAGTTAGACATTGGTCTCTTGTCTTCTTTCAAACTCAGGTGACCTTTTCAAGGTCTCTTTGTGGTTCCCTTTAAGTTATTTCCTCTAGAAACAAATAGAGAAGCACTTTCTGCCCTTCCCTTTGGGGAGGAATAGGCGAGGTGGGACTCAGAGGATATAGGATGGTCCATAATTCTTGGCGAAGTTGGCGAACTGCTTCAGAGACATCTAACTGGTTCTTGAACACCTGAAGATTGAAAGTTCTATCAGGTAAGCTTTTTTTTTTTACAATACTCTTAGATCTCTGGCATCTGATAATTGATAGATTTGAGTTCATTTTAATTTCATCTTCCATTATTATTGGTTTATTAAAGCTATTTAGCTCGGTAATTATAAAGCCTGCTTTATACTTAATACTTTGGTTATTGGCACAATTAACATTAGATCGGTAGCAGAAAGAGATCTGTCAGATGATCCAGGGTTCTCCCAAAAGGCCAAGAAGGGAAAGTAAGGGCTCCAAGGACGCTTGAGAAATGGTGATCTAGGTGGTCATAGGTGGTCACTACGCTAGAAAATCAATGTGAAGTGTGATCATTAAAATAGTAAGACTCAGAATTGTACAGGTCTTTTCATATAAAGAAGAAAAGTCAAAACAGTTTTCTGGTGAGAAGAAAAGTGTCCAAGTCAGATGTTTCACCAGTAGGAACACTGCATAATGAGCTTTCACATTCAACCTAACCATCTGATGTGTGTACCCTGAGACGGATGGCAAGACTTTGGCTTCTCTTTGAAATTTTAAGTGATAAATGCTTATTTTTGGCACCAAAAGTCACGGTCTTTTTTGGATACTGATTTCCCAGCTGAAATAACTCATCGTAATGATATGCACAGCCTGTACACTACAGACAAACTTCCTTCTGCCATCTGTAAGTGTAGCATAAACAGTAGGAGGGCACTGTGGCTACAATATGCAGCTTCTTTTAGTAAAAAACAGAGAAGAACAGATGTTAGCAAGGAGAATGTTACAGTGCTTTCTCATTTATTTATTATTTTACATCCCCAAGTGTTAAAGGAGTGATATTAATCTCATTTTGCATTAGAGGAATAGGAGATAAGCTCTTCTGGTAGAAGGAAACTACCCATTTTGCTGTAGAAAATAGTGCTGTTAAGATCCCTTAGACAGAAGCTGGATTTCCAGACCCTCCTTCCACATGGCTAAGCCCGACAAAATTGTCACCCATCTAGGGCTCATGTTGACAGCTCAGAGACTGAACAGCCTTATGCCATGACCCTTATGAGCGAGTTCTCAAGTCACTTGGCCATTCCTGATCTTTGTGGATGACCCCGCAATTTCAGCAAACACCGCAACCTTCAGCTTTCAAATCTGTTCTTAATTCTTCATGGAAATGATTGCTGAGATTTCTGACAGCATGAATTCTTTCCCACTGAACCTAAGGGATTCTAACCCAGGGAATCACCTCTTTGAGAAGTTCTGTTTTAATAATTAATAAAGTAATCTTAAACAGATGTGACAAGATATAAATATAAATCTCAGATATTGGTAAATCCATGTATGGTAATTTTGAGCTTTCTGAAAATTTTAATGACATTAGAAGTTTTTATTTTTACTATATACATATAGTACTTTTTAAGTTAGACATTAGCTTTGCTTGCTGTGTCATGATGAAATCTTAAGACAAGCTAGTGGGGAAGGCATATTTAAAACCCAGCCCTTTGAATGGCCCAAGAGCAGCGGCTGAATGCCATTTCAGCTGAGCCTGGGTTCCTCTTCAGGGCATATGTTTCAAAGGTCAGCACACCATCCACTACACCACAGCATTTCCTGCAAAGGTTGTGTTTTCAGGTATTTAGTTCTGGACCTGATTAAACGGGATGACTTTTGGGAGTTAAGAGGATAAAGGATTGCTGTGAATTCTTAATGTCTCTGCTGACTACTTACTTCTTCAATGTGTGATGAACCTGAATAACTGTTCTTTCCTTATAATGTCCTTGGTAGCAGTAGTAATAGTACAACCTGACGTCATTGAATGTTGGACTATACACCAGCACCATTTACATGAATTTCATAGTCATAAGCATAAAGACAAGAGAAGGAGAGAGAGAGAGTTTCTTCAATTACAGGCTGATGAAAATGAGTGCCATAGGCTTTGAGAGATTCAACAACTCTCTCAAGATCATTTAGTTACCTAGCTTGCAAGTGATGGTTCGGGGAATTAAATCCAGGAATCTCCGACTTTTAAAAAGTATGGATAGTTACCACAAACCCAGGAAAGGCAAATGTACTGTGTCCGTGCTGCCGCTGTCCATTCCTCTGTCCATGGAGACCTTGCTAATTGATCATGGCACTCTCTCTTGGCCTATGTCAACGTACTTCCCCTTCACAGCCATGACTATGTGATTGGAGTTGGCATGTGAAATGAGTTCCAGTCTTTCCTTAACTGTACAGACTTCACAATTCACACTCTAAAGCATTAAGACATACTTTGAAGGGAAAAAAATAGCTTATATTTTATCATTGATTACTATCACCTTGTCACTGTTAATATCATATAATGCTATTTATATACATATTTTAGTTGTTGACAAGTAGGAGATAAAGTGAATGATTATTAATTTGGTACTGCAATCATGCAGCATGAGAGTGATGATCCCATACTTTATTTGATATGGAGTATGCATTTTTAATTATTTAAGCAAGTGGAGTCATTGTAAGTAGTTCCAAAGTATAAATAACATTTTAGGTACCATGTGTCTAACCATCTGCAGTATTCCAGTATAACGTGTGTCCCAACTTAACTATACAGTAGGAAATTGTACAGGCAATTAGTTGCATTCTTTATGTCCTCTGATTTTACCAAGGCTGGCAGAGAAAGAAGTAATTTTGTAAGGAAAAGAATAAAGAAGAATATGTACTTTTAATGGATGGGATCATAAATGCTATGATGTTATGCTCATAGTCCCAAGGAAAGTATAAGGGCCCTGAAATCCTTAAAGAAGAGTAGGATCTCCCATTTCATTACTTTCTGAAAATCATCACTCAAATTATAAAGATGGAGAACTACCCACTCAAGGGAAGCCCAGAAGTGGGCTACCATTAGAAGTCCGTCCTCTACCACTTGTTTCAGTTATAATGATTCTCAGACGATTTCCTGAGAAAGGCTGCAGGCAGTGATCATTTTTGACATCATGATTTCAAATGGAGTACAGTAGTCCCCCCGAGGTCTTGCTTTTCCAGGTTTCAGTTACTGGCAGTCAACGGATGATCCTCCTTTTGAGGTCTCATCCAAAGGTCAGCAGTAGCCTAATGTTACATCACAACACCTACATTCATTCACCTCACTTCATCTCATCACACAGGTGTTTTTTTTTTTTTTAATTTTATTTATTTGACAGAGAGAAACACAGCCAGAGAGGTGACACAAGCAGGGGGAGTGAGAGAGGGAGAAGCAGGCTTCCCGCCGAGCAGGGAGCCCGATGTGGGACTCGATCCCGGGTCTCTGGGATCACCACCTGAGCCGAAGGCAGTCGCTCAACCAACTGAGCCACCCAGGCGCCCCCACACAGGTGTTTTATCATCTCACATCAACACAGGAAGAATAAAGGTTAAGTGCAGTAAAATAAAGTACTGTGAGAGAGAGGGAGAAAGAGATCGCATTTACCTAACTTTTATTACAGCATACTGTTAGAATTCTGTTGTTAGTTCTTACTGTGCTAATTTACAAATTAAACTTTATTTTAAGTATGTATAGGAAACAGGGTTCAGTACTGTTTGTCATTCCAGGCACCCCCTTGGCAGTGTTGGATCATATCACCTGTGGATGGTTGGTGGGTGCTGTCTTGGGGAAATGGCAGGGGCTTTTAGAAAAGTTTTACTTCTAGCTGTGGAGGAGAAAGATGTGTGACTTCTGGGGGGATTAAAGACTCAATAGTTCCTACTGAAAAACTGTTTTCCTGTAACTTGTACCATCCTGTGGTACAGATGGCGGTTAAGATGTTAAGATACTTTATAAATATCCATAACATAAATTATGAGGGATTTATATTTTTTATAACTGGTTATGGAAGGCTCCATTTTAACCGTCATAGTCATTACCTTACGTGCCTTCACACATGACAATCATTACATCTTACAAGTATTTATCTTTGTTTTACAGTGTCCATCACCCATGTGGTAAGAGACTGTTGTGTACATTGTTATTTTAGTTATAATTTTCTCATCCATTCCTTCCCACAAACCTGAAAGTTAGCTATTATTACAGAGGAGAAAACTGAGTTTTAAGGGGCTTGCTAGGTCAGACAACAAAAGTTGGGGAGCCAGGCTTTGAAGTCTGGAATATTGGATGCAAGTCTACCTAAAAAATCAGAGGTTACCTACCTCTTGGCTTTCATCACTACAGATAAGCAATGTGGCTTTAGGCACACCTCTTTCACTGGGCTTATTCTATGATATAATGTTATTTAACTAGATACCCTATTTTTTTTCTGAAAAGGGGTTTTAATTTGAGCAGTAACAAATATAAAAGCACCAACCTCAAAATGTGTTACGGAGGTTATATATATATATATATATATATATATATATATATATATATAATATATATATTTTAATATAGAGAGATCTATAGATATATGGATATAAATAGAAGACAGGGAACTTTGCTGTAGCCATATACTTTACCATACATTACAACTAGTGCAGTGCCTTTGAGAAACTACTTTTTTTACACTCCAGTTTCCTCTTGTATTAGATGTGGGCTTTACTAGATAACCAACTGAAGAATGGTGAATAAGCTGGACTTCAGAGAATTTCCCAGACCTCCTCTTAAATGCCAAACTGTGCATATGAGCAGCTTTGAGAATCAGATTAAAGTTACTATGCATTTTTCCCAGGAAATATGTGTGTGCACATAGATGGGGAGATATATATATATGCATGCCAAAGTATTGGCTCCCTGATTATGAACTCCAGCGGTTTCTGTTCTGACGTTGTCACTATAAAATGCTATCTTCATAACAGATGTTATTTCAAAAATGCCATTTTTAAAATTTGCATTATATTGATATTTCCCCTCACAGTTTAATATAAATTGTAGGAAATGTGTATTCTTAATTATATTCCAATACTTAATTATATCCCTAAAGTGTATTTTGAGGGCTTCCTATACATTTTGATACATATCATCAAATCGCTTTTTTTTTAATCAATTTGTGCTACCAGCAGGAGTTATAAACAGTTTATTACTCTCCTTGCCAACCTTAAACATTATGATTTTTTTTTTTTTGCCAATTCTGTGAGGATTATAGTGTTCTGTTTCTTTAAATTTTAATTTTACTATTATATTATTGGCCCGGGTCTACATGCTTCAGATTTGAACCTGTCACAGCTACAACCTAGATTATGCATTTTTCTAACATCACGGAAAAACCAGAGAATGAGGAATATTACCTCTCCAAAAAGTTACAGTTTCAGAAGAGTTACGGAACGTGAACTGGATCGTCAAGGAAGAACCAAGCGGCACTCGGAGACCTTGAAGGATCCGGAGGTTTATTTAACACAGACCTTGAAGGATCCGGAGGTTTATTTAACACAGCTGTACTCAGAGGAAAGTAGTCTCCCAAGATCTGAGCCCTGAACACAAACAGAGAGGGTAGTTGATACATTTTTACTTCCATATCTGTGGCACTCTTGCGCCCCCAGCAAGCGGGGCAGGAGGGAGAACCCAGAATGGCTCTGGGGCTGGTCTGGGATTTCCCTGCTGGATTGGTCAGCCACCTTACAACACAGATTTTCTTTAATATAGGTGCTTTGTCTCTAGAGAGCAATGTTCTATGCTGGTCCATTTTGCACAGTAGTTTGCACATTTTGTTTATCTTATCATGGATACTAGGTACCCCCATGAACACAAAAAACACCCTAAGTACTTGTGAAACAAGAAGCTTCGAGAATCCTGGGTAATGGGATCATTTAGAAGAGCTTACTTTGTAAGCATGCACTTCTACAGCTGTTGGGGGGATAAAGAAATAGCAGATGGAGGGGGTAGGAGCTGATTAAGGGTATTATTGAAGGATTTAAGGAAATTCTGTGTTGCTTATCCCAGTGCAGAGAGACTTTCTGCTCAGATTGGGAGAAAATCAGGAGCAAGTGTGAGATTGCTCTTTCACAAAACTAAAATGGATGCTGGAGCCATTTTCCAACCATTTTATAACTTCTCAGAGTCCATCAAGATGAGCTGTTTCATTTGCTTAATTAATAAATAATAATAATACAACGGGGAGTTGAGCAAGTTTTCCTGGACCAGCATTTCTTGGGGTAAAAAACTACACATCTGTCAGATATTACAAAACATTGAAAATAGGTACTACTGTGTTTGGATTTTAGTCCATAAATCATGAAGGGAATATGCTATTACGTTTCATTCTGAAAGTCAGTGTACTACTTCTATGAAAAGAATATCCAGAAAGCTGATGGAACATTTCATTCTTTTTGAATTTTTCTCATGTTCAACTGATTGCTTTTCAAATCTATGCATTGTTGTAGGTTAGTGGTTCTCCACGTGCCATCTCTGAACCAGCAGTGGAGATGGCACATCTGGGAGCTACTTAAAAATGCAAAGTCTTGGGCCCCATCCCAAATCTACCGAACCATAGACTGTGGGATGGAATCTAGCACTCATGCTTTAACAAGCCCTTCAGGGGATGCTGATGCCTGCTGAAGTCTGGGACTCTTAATCTGAGAGCTGCCAATTATGTAAAGGTATTTAACTTGTATGTGCTGAAGTTCAAGTTGACTTTGATATTAATGCTTCATTTGGTTATATATCTCAGGTTTCACCTAATGACCTTTCTGACAAAATAGCTCATTTCAAATGACATCTTATTCCTTACTGCAGAATTATCAACATGAATATAACTGTATCTTCTCAGTTAACAGGTAGTTTTACAAAAGTATTTAATTAGTATGTCATAATGTGTAATTAGTACTTTTCACAGTTATTTAAATATTTTTATCTTTACAGTGGTCCTATGATATGGGTAATACTATTAATATTTAGCTGTATATATATTCATCAGAATTATTTTATCATTCACCATACCTGGATTATTCATATATTAAAGAACTCTGCAACATCAATTTTAGAAATAGAAAATAAATCATTTAGAGATCACTTTTATCTGTTTCTACCAGAAAGAGAAAGGTTAAACTATTTTTAATGCCCTAAGTATTATAATTTATCACACTTTGATAAGATTTGAAATATATGGATCCCTTCAAAATTAGGAAAGACCTGTATAGTGCACAAAACCTGAATTCATGAAGGCCAGTTATAATTATAATGAGATCACAATTTAGAAGTAAAGGATGAAGGGTAAAATCCCAAAGTAATACACATAATACACATATAAATCTTGAAAACTGCCAAGATAAAAAACGCTTTGGCAATAGGGTGCTTTCTGTACACATAGTTTATATTACTTTGAAACACTTCCATCTAGTGGTTGAGTCTTTTAATTACAGATTTTCTTAGAGCAGTACAATTATTATAAGATGCTTCCACTGTTTTAATTTCATAGAAAATGCATGTGTTATTTTGTAAATTCATTTTAAAACATAGTTAACTTTTATAACTCTACATAGCACTTTACTGTTTCATGATATAAACATTTTCCCCATGGGGCGCCTGAGTGGCTCAGAGGGTTAGGCCTCTGCCTTAGGCTCAGGTCATGATCTCAGGATCCTGGGATTGAGGCCCATATGCGGCCCTCTGCTCAGCCGGGAGCCTGCTTCCTCCTTCTCTCTGCCTACTTGATCTCTCTCTGTCAAATAAATAAATAAAATCTTAAAAAAAGAAAACAATAAATACTTAAAAAAAAAAACATTTTCCCCATGGAATTACAAACATATATTATAAACATTTTAATCATCATGATTACTCTAATATATATTTTACTGCAGTTAGCTTCTTGGTATGTCACTTGTTAAAGTTTACCCAAAAGGAAATTTGTAGTGATTCTTATACCTGGAATTACTAAGTTAATTACTGGGTCACATAATTGTTTTACAAAACATTAAAAACCTCTCTTCCTGAAAGCAGAAGAAAGGAGGGTTTGGTATCAGCTTTGAAAAAAAAATTTTTTTTTCTTCTATGATCAGACCTTCTGTATACAGTTTTGTGTTTTGTTGACATAGTTGTTTTGTTTTGTTTTAGGTATAACTAACATATAACATTCTATTAGTTTCAGGTGTACAACATAATGATTTGATATTTCTATATATTTTTAAATGATCAGCCCAGTAAGTCTAGTATATTTTAAGTATTTGAATATTTTTAAAATGTAAAACTCAGGCTGTTTTGATAAGCAGATTAGTTTTCCTGTATTTTAATTTTTTCGTTGTTTCCCATTTGGTGCTTTAGCTCATTCATTTACCCAACACACAGTTATTTGGAAAGTATTATATGCTGGGGCTGATTCTGGGTGTCAGATCAATGAATGAGACAGGTGACACTGCTGTTCTCATGGAGCTTACACTAGTGGGAGCAGAGATGGGAAAAAAAAATCACATAAGAATATAAAGTAATATAGTAATGACTGATACAAAGGAAAACATAAACAGCACCTGACTGCTTTACAGCTGATAATGAAAAACATCTTCCCTGAAAAAATGACATTTAATCAGAACAGAAACCAGCTTATACGAGATTCAGGAGAACATTCCAGACAGAAAGAACAGCAATTGCAAATATTTTTAGGCAGGAATTAGTTTTAGTGGGCTCTAGAAACACAGAGATGGCCAAAGTATAACTTTGAGAGGAACACTGTACGGGATATAGTCAGTAAGGTAGCAGGAGCTCACTCATAGATGGTCATGTGGTTAGGAATTAGGGATTTTAGCTAAATTTATTGAGAAACTATTGGTATAATCTGATTTTTATGTTATCAAGTTCCCTTTTGTTTTATTTTTCTTTAAGATTTATTTATTTATTTGTCAGAGAGAGAGAGAGAGAGCCAGCAAGTGCACAAGCAGAGGGAGTATCAGGCGGTCGGAGAAGCAGACTCAATGCTGAGCAGGGAGCCTGCTACTGGACTCGATCCTAGGACCCTGGGATCATGGCCTGAGCTGAAGGCAGACGCTTAACTGACTAAACCACCTAGCTGTCACACCCCCCACCCCATGATTATTTTATAGATTGCAGAGGAAGGCAAAAAAGGGAGAAATATAAATATTTAAATATATATTTTGGACTTAGGACTGATAGGTGATGTAGAACAATGAAGGAAGGGATACCTGGGTGGCTCAGTTGGTTGGGCATCTACCTTGGGCTCAAGTCATGATCCCAGTGTTTTGGGATTGAGTTCCACATCAGGGTCCTTGCTTAGTGGGGAGGGAGTCTGCTTTCCCCTCTGCCTACTGGTCCCCCTGTTTATGCTCTCTCTCTGACCAAAAGAAAAAACAAAAAGCCAAAAAACAATGAGGGAAAAAAATGTATCCAAGAATGATTCTAAGTGCTTTGGCTTGAGTAATTCAGTGGATAGTAGGTCATTTATTAAGATGGATAACACTGGATAAAAATTTGTTTACGGGTACAAATGGAGACTTCTTTCAGTATCTGGACTACAATTTTCTTAAATGCATTCCTTATTTGGAATATCTTCTTTTTGTGACTCTCATTCTCTTGTTTAACCAATATTTAATAAATGTTCATCAGATGCCAGACACTATACTAGATGCGGGTATTTCCAGTAAAAATTAAGATGCATCCCCTGTCCCTATAGAACTCCTAGACTGATGGGAGAAATCAAGACAGTAATCAAATAGCCATACAGAAAAAGCAAAATTGCAACAGTGTTTGGCACAAACAATAAGAGGTACATAATATTATGATACACTAAAATAGAGTGAGTTGACCTAGTTATGGAAGTCTTAGGAGATTTCCCTAAAGAAACATTAAACTTGATAGCAAATCAGTGATTCTGTGAAGAAGAAACTTAAGGGGCTCATAACAGGAAGGCATTTCCCAAATATGTGGACCCGATAAAAGGTTAAGAGTCAGCCTAGAGTCCTTTTCAGCAGAGTCTACAGCAATAAATATATGGGCTACTAATTTATTAGGGAGTACAGTCCTAATAAGTTAGGATTAGCTATGAGGAAAAAAGAGAGTGAGGCAGACAAAGAGGAAGAACTAGCAGAAGGTACATTACTGGGTTGGTCACTGCTAAATGCAAATGATTGCTCTGATCATAGGACCATCTAGGATAAGGGAGTGGAGAGGGCCCATGAGAGAAGGCTGGGATTTATCCACCAGCTCCTTTCTCTCATTGGATAAATATTTGCGCCAGAGGGTATTAAGTACTCCTTATTTCCATATTGAGCACAAATAGGTGCCAGGCAGGGTCTCCTGGCACCTTATGACATAGTGTTCAGGAAAAGTCCTTCAGCAAGGGGTTCATCATGAGCACTACTGTTAATTCCCATCTGAGTTAATCTGTTGTAGTCTATAGAGTGGAGCTGTTCTTGCCACCAGTGGCTGGTACCAGATAGACTAGGCCTAGAGAATCTGAAGTATTTGATACAATCATTATGACGGGATTGGGGAGAGGAAAGGGGGAATAGTAAATGATGGGACTGGGAACTTTGTCGCAGTCTGACCATGCAGAACACTGAAGACTAATTGAAGATTTTCGACATTATCTTAAGAGCAAAGGAAAGTCATCGGCAGGGCACTGGGGCAGGGGGGTCGTCTTCATAGGGAAACAGTATGAACAGATATGCACTTCAAATATCACCCTGCCTATATACTGGTCAAATGTGTGGACACAGAAAGACCAGTTAGCATGAAAGTGGTCCAGCTAAGTGATCACAGTACAAAGCAGTGGACAGATTCAGGGGATACATAGGCAACAGTATCAACAGAATTTGATCATGGATTGACAATGGGGAAAGGGAGAAAGTTTGGTAAGGAAGGTAGGTCTATGGCTTGAGTACTTGGACGGAGACTATTGCTGAAAATCACTTAACTGTAGGTACAGTTGGGCAGGGTGGCATGTTGGGCAGATTTGGAAGGGGAAGTTATTCATTCACTTCTGAAACACTGACTTTGAAATATCCTTCAAACATTAGGAGAGGGGATGTCGGTTGTGAAGTCATAAATAAAAGGCATCAGATATATGGAGAATTCTGGGCTAAAAATACCTTAAGGTCATGTGTCTGCATATGACAGTCATGCCTGATGGGTAAGACATGTTTGAGGAACAGTAGAGTAGAACGGAAACCGAAGATTTAGTCTGCAGCGAACTCCAGAGTCCAGCAAGCTCGGGTGCCATATTTTCCTCTTGACAGAATCATAAAGTGGCAAATTTTCAACTTATGTCAATTACTACTTTTTATTTACACATATTCAGTTGTTTTATAAATATAATACTGTTTTCTCCTAGTGTATGTTTTGATCACATAGCTTAAAACCAAGAAGTTTATAAACATGGTCACTAAGTCACCATTAAACTCAAACTTACCTTTCTTTAGTATTTCTAAGATAATGTAGAGGAGTGAGAGAATTAAAAATATATATATAATATTTTCTAATATATATATTCTAATATATTCTAATATATATTCTAATATACTAATATAGATTCTGAGTCCGAGTTTTAGAGCCAGACAGCACAAGGCTTAATTTCCAGCTCTAGCCCATGCTGGTTACACTTACCACATTATTTAACCAGGTTGTACCTTAATTCTACAAATAGAAGATTGTTTCAGAAGTTTAATGTGATAGTGTATGTAAAGTGCTTAATACACATAAAACACTTTTCAAAAATCACAATTTTGAACAGATTGTCTGGGTGTCCCAATTACTCGCTAGCCTTTTTTGAAACTATAGTATATTGGACATTTTCTTGAAAATTGACATTTCTGCATTGTTCTAAAAACAATCAAATGAATACACATTCATCTTAATTTTACATGGATCATTAAGCGCTGAATTTATTGGCAATTTACATTTTGTAGATGTTGCAATTAAATGGTCTATTTGTAAGTACAATCACTGAAATCAAAATACTTTTATTTATGCCATTTATACTTTATTAATTTATGCTTCATTTATAGATATCCCAGGATCAGAGGCAACTGGAGGTAAGGCTGATTTTTAAATTCTGATTCTTCTTGTCTGGATAGAAAAGAATACAAACATTTTTTAGAGTACACGAAGTTGAACTTTTATTTGGAAAGTTGCATTTCTTGTATAATGAAAATATTTTTAAACCATACATATTCATAAGCATAATACAAACACCACCTACAATACAAACACATTTAGTAAAGTTCTACCTACAGTATTCACCTAAGTAAAAAAAAAAAAGTAATTACGTAAACCAACCAGTTCTACATACCTTTTATCTCTTTTGATGATGTAATCAAACAGTTTAAGACACAAAACAAAGGAAGCTTTGGCTCAACCCTACTTATTTCACTATGGGAACACTAGGATATATACCACCACAGATTACAAACCCAATTCCTTTATAATCAATTTAAAATCATTACAAGAATTATATCTGAATGGCATGTAAACATATTTAGGGCTTCAATTGGTAATTATGTTTTAAATGCTTAGAAAAACACACCGACATTTCTCATTATTGTTCTCTCTTTATCTCATCTCTTCCATGAATATAAAATAGGAAAAAAATATTATTTGAGACTTCCAGCATAATTTCATTGTGCTTTACACTTTTATAAACATGGGTACATCTAAAATATCAGATGCCTTTATACCAATAGAATAATCCACCAAATTCACATTTTCTTACAAATACACATGCAAAATCAGTGAAAAACACTTTTGTATAGCAAAGACCCTGCTTAATTGTTTTGATTAATAATTTTGATGGCATGTGCAAATCATACTGCTCACTGAACAGTAGATTTTATTTCCTGTAGATTTTTCTATAAAAATATATTTATGTGCTCACAGGAAAAAAGTTGAGTTCGTATATGTGGTATATGGGTGACTTTTGATACATCGTTAGATTAAAGGTTTGTTTATGAAGTTAAAAGGCATCTTAGCTTTTATCGTTTTCAATTTTTTTTCATAAAAAAGAACACCCTGTGACAAAGGTAAGGTAACTGAGATAATCATTAGCACTTTGTAGTTGAGACAGTATGAAGCAAAGGGGTCAAGCAACGTGCCTAAGGTTTATGTACAAAATCAGTGCTGGAACCAGGAAGAGAACTTGGATTTTCCCAACCCTTGGACAATTCCCTAGGAACTCCCCCCCACCAACAATCCTTGAGATTATATACAATCTATTACATTCAAACAATTATTGACAGTTAACAGAAAAAGTTAGTTACAAATTCCTTCTGCACTGAAGATTCCCAGTAGAAGCCAAATGGTATTAAGGAAAGGGACAAAGAAAGATAGCGAAAGGCCGTCATAATGCAATGTCATTTATCATATCTGTAAGTTTTGGTCATTGAGAAAATATGAGCAGGAACATCCCTGTTCCTCACACTGTTCAAGGGAAACATTGAAGTCTAGGAAAATGAAACACTTCAGTATTTGTGTTAACTTCTAACTTAAAGTTTACCAAATTTATAATAAATCTACACCCTAATGCATTCCGGAGATTATTTCCAACCTGCATGATTCTTTTAACCTTTTTGGCTGAGGACAAAGAAGAGGAACTAGAAAAACAGCAGAACAAACTTGAAAGTCCCACCTTGGCCTCATCAGTAGCTGAGTGCCAGAAATCACCTCCTAGATAAATCAAAACCTGATGATTCTTCTGCCAGAAAAGTGCTTTAGAAATCAGATGGGGATGAAGCTCAGGGTGCAGTGCTGGGTGTGTGGGTCCTCGCACACAAGGTAACCACCAGGATACTTTCCCCTTTGGAAACACTGCCTGTGGGGACTTTGGTCAGATCCTGAGCCCATGACACATTGTTTTAAATCAGACATTCTTTTGCTGCCTGTGTATTTTGGAGGACACACAAGGTTTAAAATGACAGTTAGATACTCCATGTAGATTAATGCATTGACCACTATAAAAGCATCCCTAATTTTGGTTCACAAGAAATACAGTGGGCTGCATAAATCAAAGGCAGGATTTAACAATATATGGCCACAGCTACAGTTTAAGAAATAAAGTAAAATCTGTGAGTCACTTTCACTTAAACACAATTAAGAATTTCATGGTAGGGTTAACAAATATTTCCATAAAGTGAGAAGTTGAACACTGGATTTTATTGGCATGTATGCAGAGTCCTTCATAATATTTTTAAACCATTTTCATGTACAACTTGAGAAGGACTAGTAGCTCACACACCAAGAAATGGATTCGCTGAATTTGTACTGACGTTGCCGGAAGAACAGAGCAATCCCACCCTGAAGATGTTTAAAATGTGAAAGGCAAACATATTATGTAAAATTCTACTGTAAACATTTTTTTTTTCTTTTGGGGGCTGGGGTAAGAATATACTCAACAATATAAACTTATTTTGAAAAATAGGAGAACATTTCCCTCAATATTTATATGATATTTTATTTTGCGATTGTTGGAGAAAGCAATGTGAGAACAAAATCCAAATGCTTTATACAAAGTCTTCAGTTTTGGAAACCTCATGTTATTGGTTGCAGCTCGGGACTCATGGAAAATGTTATCTCGCTATAGATTCTAGCTGTACAGACATGCCTGTTAATGTTCTTTCTCTCACTTCAAAATAAAACACATCTATATTTTAAATTGTGTAAATATTAACATAATATGTACAATGCATTCATGAAATATGTGCGAGAATTATATAAACACAGAAAAAAAGGTAAAAGCAGTCAATTTAGAAACGGAAATATTAAATAGGAATAGCTGTTATACTCCAGCATCACGGATACCTTGGCCTGTTCTTCCATAAGATGACCTTCTGACCACCACCTCCTCTGCAGCTGAATTTAGTACAAGGGAAAACAAACAAACAAAAAAACAAACAAACAAAAAACCAAAGATGGTTCTAGATGTCAGAATTAATAGACAGAATTCCATTTAAACATGTCCATTTCTGGGCAAACAGGCCCTCAATAAATACGAGTTGATTGCTCACCTAAGACTCCTGCTACTAAAAATTTAAATAATAGATTTAGACTGTATATATTCAATGAACTGCTTTAATAAGACATTCATATTCCTCTTTACATTTTAAATAACCAGTTTGCTCACCATCTTTTAGCTGCAGTGAAGCAAAGTCAGAGACTGAATACAGATGGGTACACAGAGAAAAACCCACAAGGTAGCAACAACTATGCAAACACAGTGAACAGTAAAACCAGGCAAAAATGGAATACACTGAATGGATACTTTGGGTTCAGTTGAGGTGAATCTAAATACAGGATTTGTTTTGTGTTCTGAATTTTCAGCACCTGAAAAACAAAACAAAACAAACAATATAGGCCTGTAGTGCTCGGTATTTTATTTTTTCAAGGCAGTGCTATTTTTCTCAACATAATTGCAAGATGTTCAAATTCTGGATGAAATCTTTTTGCCAATATGTTTCTATTCCTATGTGAAAGTTCTTGCTCCCTTGAACAGATATATATGGAAGGTTGGTGTGAACCACTGAAGTTTACATGGGATACATTTACGCTCGGAGTGGAAATGTTGCTGTAGAACTTCCATTGCTTTCAACAGATCCTTTCTCTTTAGATCCAGCATAAGCGCCAATAAATGATCCATCTTCACTGAACAGACCGTGGTCGCCTTCTCCATATTGGACTAGGCTGTCAGCGCTTTCTGTGGCCTGCATATCCCTGGTAAGGGATCGAAGGCTTCCTTTGAGAGGTTTTTCATCACTGTCACTACAAAACAAAAAGTCGTTCAACAAGATGGGAGATATTCACATAAAGCAAGATGCATACATAGGTGCTAATAGGTCTTAAAATTTTAAAGACATTCACATTAGCACTGCAGACACATAAACCCTAAATGGCCCCTTCACAAATAAATGTTTAAAAAGTCATAACTAGTTTGCGTCATATTGAGTAAATGAGAAACTGTTTTCTATTAGTCACAATACTTCTGCTTCCCTCTAAAACTGGGAATTTTGAGACATGCATCTAGATATTCAGTCTGCTGACATACATAGAGGATAATGTTATTCCCTTTGAGTTCATGAACTCTGGAACTCCCAGCTATCAAGTCTTGATCTTTTGTCTTTACCTTTGATCCTGTACATATCCCTAAATCCTTCCCCAAATTTCTCTTTTGATTAAGTTAATCATTCAAATTCTGTTTCTGGAAACTGAAGAACTTTATTTAATATAGTCTATAAACTCATTTGTTGAATTTTTTAAAAGGTGGCTGGCATTTTTAGAAGCTAAATACTACAAGGAACCTAAATTTATGGTTTGGGTTTTATTCTTCAACAAAAATAACTCTTGAATTAGTAAAATATCTATAAAATGATATGGTCTTCTAAATTTCCGGATCAAGATTTGTTTTTAAGTACTAACTACTATCACACTATAATCTGTACATCAAATTAAATAATTTCATAAAAATTTTAAAAAAGGATGAATTTTGGTATATATGTGTATATATACATACACACGCACATATATGTATATATAAATTGGAATGTGATTAGCATTGTGTAATTTTTGGTAATCAGTGTCATTCATCAAATAGGTCCATCTCTCAGCTTCCTGAAAACATTGCAGGGTGGCATTCCTCTACCCTTCCTGACTTATACACTGTCATGTGACCTGCTCTGGCCCACGTACAGTGAGCCAAGATGGCGTGTGTCACTTAAGATCCCATGCTCAATGTGCTATGTTATATTTCTCCCGCTGTGGTGATCCTGGATGCTCATCTCCCAGCAAGGGCCCCTAAGTGATCAAGATGAACCGAGTCATCTGTGTTGGACACGCAACTTTAGAAAGAAAAAGATTTTGGAGTTTTTTCTGACAGCAGCGTAACCCAGGCTATCCTGACTCCCAGCGTAACTGGCTCCTAAAGTGGGATGCTCGCAGTTACAGAAACACAAAACAAACACAAAAATATGGCTCTAGCTTAGGGACCAGGCAACAAGCAGTGAAGCAACTATTACCAGAAGCTGAAAGGATGACAGTTTATGTCATCAGCAAGAACAGCATCCAGTAAAGCTGTCTCCTGGGATAACCTGGAGATTAGATAATTTTCTGGATGAACATGTAGTTTTGGGAAAAGATGATGGAAAACACTGAGGGCTTAAAAGGATTTAATTAAATTATTGATAAATAATTATATTAATGGGATGCCAGGTGTAATGATGCAGTGGATGATTTTATCTTTTTAAAGAGGCAGCAGGGTGTGGGAGAATGAGTTTGAAGAAGGCATTACCATAGTTTTCATGCCTATAAAATTGAACTATTAATATCTGTCTTTCAAATATATTTTGAACTGTTGCCATAGGTCCCTAATGATTCTTGCCTCATGAAATTTGAGCTATAATTTGTAAATCTGTAAAGTTCCAAGTTTCTTTCTCTGTCAGTCTCTCTGTCTTCTTTCCTTCCCTTTTCGTCCTGACCCTCCTCTCCTCTGTTTCCTTCCTTCTCTCCCTCTAGTGATCCTTATTCTGGAAAGAACTTAAAGTGATTAATCAAGAAGTATAGAAATATAAAGAGAGCTTTGATTGAGTGGAAAAAGAAGAATTAGTATAGAGCAAAGTAGAGCCTATAATGGAGGCTCAGATGTACATCAGTTAACCTGGAACAGCTCATCATAATGCTCCATGTTACTGATTATAGTAATGGATCCAGGGATGGACCAGTTAGAGTCAATCAGGTCTCTTTCCCAATATGAATTCTGGCCTCCGCTGTACTAAAGACTATATCAGCCCAGGAGCTGCAAGCTCTCTTGGCTGCAATATATAGAGGACCTGATGGAAAACAAGGACATCTGAAACACGAAAGGCTAAGAAACAGATGTGGTAGTGGAAGAAGGAAGATGGTGAGCAATGGGAGAATAGGAAGTTGAATGCAACTCGGGAACAACCTCCCTCCTCCAGATACCTGGAATTCTTCCCAGGCACGACACTCTTCTCTACCTTAAGTTTAGTCATGCTGCACCCACTGGTTAACAGTAACATAATCCATTTCATTCTTTACAGCCTGTCTTATCTCTTTGGATGATCCTTTCTCAGCATGCCTTCAAGGCAGACAGAGATGCTCCCCCTTTTCTCTTATTCTCTTTACCTAATCACAGTCATTTGCAGAGATAAGTTTCTTCCTCCAAAGACTAGGTTCCTCTCAAGGACAGGGTACGTAACTTACCTTCGTAAGTCTATACAGAAGGTGCAGAGAACAGATGCTTATGGATGTGAACTTCATGCAACTTGGGCCCATAATGGCCATGCTGAAGACTTTAAAATGTTTTAATACTCCAGTTACTCCCAATAGAAAGAGTGAAATAGTGTCCTTTCACATAGAACAGAGAACTTTAAGAAGTCTCGCAGCACACACATCTACCTCCAGGACCGTCACACACACCCCTGCACCTGGAGGTCGGTTGCTCTCTGAAGCAGGCCCCATTTTTGCAAACTGTTCTTTAAAAAGGCATTACAATATAGTAGTGCAACCTTCATTTTAAGAATAAATAATTGTTTGGTTTTGTATTTTTAAGTTTATAACCTGATGAGTACGAGTTTTGATCCATTTTAAAATGGAACACTGTTTACCTGTATTCACCAAAGGTCTCGTCTTTCACTGACTGAACTTCTGGATCTGGATGCAGATCTTCTTTTTCTTTCACTAAATAACAAATAGCAGGAAAAGTAACACAAATCATTTTAAAAGACATATTAACAGTGTTGTTAAAGATGGACAATCGGTGAGAACAGCATTGCTTCAACTTTTTGATACTAGTAGGTCAAGGGTGTGTGTGTGTGTGTGTGTGTGTGTGTGTGTGTGTGATTGTATCTGTAACCCATTAGTTACCTCTTTGTTTAAGGAAAAAAGGGAAAATGATCAACTGGATTCTCTGATTCATTATCAGAATTATATAATAAAATTAAAAAAATAAATAAAAAACCTTCACGTGACTATTCAGTATTATGTGGGCAACAAGTCTTACTGGAAGAGTCAAACTTAATTATGGTTCATTTTTTTTTTTAATGATTTTATTTATTTGACAGAGAGATAGATCACAGGCATGCAGAGAGGCAGGCAGAGAGACAGGGGGAAGCAGGCTCCCTGCTGAGCAGACAGCCTGATGCGGGGCTTGATCCCAGGACCCTGAGATTATGACCTGAGCTGAAGGCAGAGGCTTTAACCCACTGAGTCACCCAGGCGCCTTAATTATGGTTTCTTAATAGAGACAAAATTACTAGATATACATTTTACTATCCAAAACTTTTTGAAGATGTCATAGGCTCATACCAGCTTTATGGCACTAAGCTAAAATGATTAAGGGTCAACCATTTGGTTGTTCTGCTTGCGCTGTTACTCATAATTGCCTCAAAAATTAGAATATTCAGATCTATAGTGACATTTTAAATTTGATTTATTCCAAATAATGGAACACAGGATGAGGGGGTTCTTGTTTCATATACTAGGAAAACTCTTGATAGGCAAAATATATAAAGAACTTAAACAACTCAACACCAAAAAAACCAGTCTGATTTAAAATGGGCAGAGACTTGAATAGACATTTTTCCAAAGAAGACATATGGATGGCCAACAGACACATGAAAAGATGCCCCACATCACTCATCATCAGGGGAATGCTAATCAAAACCAGCATGAGACACACCTCATACCTGTCGCAATGGCTAAAATAAAACACACAAGCAAAAATCCTGATGT